>JACEGR010010667.1:0-18089 GCA_014170235.1 Listronotus bonariensis
GATTAATTTAAACAAAGTATTATTTGGCTTTTCTCCAGAATCAAAATAAAAAGTTTATTTTACATTTTAAAAAAATTAAAACTTTTATACATTATGAAGAACTATTCTGCTCTCACACAATATAATAAAAGTTATTATTACTTTAAAAGAAATAAAATAATGAAATATTCAATATTAAGTTACTTACAATACAAAGGTTTCATCTATAAACAAAGGTTCATTGGCACTAGGTTGAAATCATTTTAATCCAATAAAATAAATCATAACAAGACCCCAGACAAGAAGTGGGCCAATGGTTGCATCTCAAAATTGTACCATACACTAACAGAACAACCAGTTAATGTTTTCAGAAAGTAACGCAAACCTAAAGTGTCCATCAGACATTCCATTTTTAATTTTTTTCAACTTTTTAACAAGTTTATAAGTAAGTCTTTAGGTAAACTGTTTACCACATTTTTGGTAAACTATTTACCACATTTTTGAGACGCAACCATTGGCCCAGTTCTCGTCTGGCGTCTTGTTAAGATTTTATTTTTATTGCATTAAAATGATTTCAACCGAGTGCCAATGAACCTTTGTTTATAGATTGAAACCTCTGTATTGTAAGTAACTTAATATTGAATATTTCATTATTTTATTTCTTTAAAGTAATAATAACTTTTATTATATTGTGTAAGAGCAGAATAGTTCTTCATAATGTATAAAAGTTTTAATTTTCTTAAAATGTAAAATAAACTTTTAAATTTTATTCTGGAGAAAAGCCAAATAATATTTTGTTTAAATAAGGTAGGTTATATTTTTGTAATTTTAAAATACTTACGTTATAATAAAAGTTTACATCAAATGGAATATTAAAAACCCTAAAAAGCTTTTAAAGCAAAATTCAATATTTTTAGACTTAAGTCTTATTTAAAATGCTTTTTATACAAGTAAAGGTTTTCATTTATATTTGGACTACGAAAAGATAAGAATGCTTTTGTTGTATAAAAGGTTTTTAGTATTTTATTTTATTATCTTTACAGCATAACAAAAGAAGCAAAAAAACATAGAGTTAAGAAAATTAAATGTGAAAACTCTTTAATGCAATGTTCTGTATACAGGGTGTCCCAACTCTATTTATACACGAAATAACTTTGCTCTTGTGCAAAAATACAAAAATAAACTTAAAATACAAAATATTTCTGATCCACTCTTTTATTGACAGTACTAGGTTATATACAAGGTGTCCTTAAAACATTATTTTTATCGTTAAATGCGTTTTTGAAAGAAAATAAACACCCTGAATAATTTATCAAAATTTGGTCCTGTATTAAATTCTACATCAAAAATATATAACTCACTATTAGTCAATTATTGCTAGTTTTGAGATATCAGCAGTATGCTGATATACTTATTAACGATTAAAACCTCAAGACAAAAATAATATTTAGTACTAATTATATGTAAATAATATGCTCTTTGTTACAGTGACAAATAATATAACAACATGTAATTTATTACCTTCTAACTCCAAATTATGTGAAAATAACGGCGGCACACCTGAAAGAAAAAATGTTCCGGAGGTAAAATACTCCTCTATTCGGATCTCCTGGCAAGAGGTGCATCTGGGGGGCCATTATCGAGTAGTTTACTTTTTTGCAAATATATGTAGGCTTAACACCAATATAAACTCTGTTCACCATCTTCTTTAGCCATCTTAGCCACACACATACAGTTTCTAACGAAAAGTAAAATAAGTTCCTTAAATGGCAGTAAATCTTTCTGGTCCTTTGTAAAAAACATAAGTAGAAACTTTTGTACCAGTTCTTTTTCACCATTAACTTTGGAACTTGAAATTATTTCTACCGCTAAAGGAAAAGGCAGAACTATTTGCTAAACAATTTTCTGCCAATTCAACCCTTGACCCTCTCAGTAAATCATCCAATTCCAGCTATTGTCCCAGTTCCTCATAAAATGCCCGATATTGTTTTAAAGGTGAATACTCATCAAGCGTATTCTTTCTTTTCTTAACACTAAGAAATCATCTGGGCTGGATGGCATACCAGCAGTCGTTTTAAAAAAATGTGCCCCAGAACTTGCATCCATCTTGACTCGGCTCTTTCAATTTCTTACGACACAGGTATTTTTTGGTAGGAGAGCTGCACGCTCTCATCTAAATCTCTTTCATCTAACTATAGACCAATTTTACTTTTCTCAGTTCTTTGTAAAGTAATGGAAAAATTCAAAAATTTACAAATTCTTATGTATTTAAAAAAAAAAAACACAAAATTTTGCATGGATTTTGCCACAAAGATCCACAGCAAATCCCCTTTCCTTCGTAACACTGCTGAAATAAGTGTCTTGAGTTTCCAGGTAAGTCCCAGATCGTTGCTTTTAATATATCCGAAGCTTTTGACCAGGTCTGGCATGCCGCACTCCTTAATAAACTTTCCTCCTATGGTCTTTCAAATAAACATTGTACTTGGCTTCCTAGTTATCTTTCTGATGGACGTATATCAGTAATTGTGAATGGCCACTCTTCAAGCTTTCACCAAGTAAATGTTGGAGTGTCTCAGGGCTCAACACTGGAACCAACATTGTTTCCTCTTCACATCAACGATCTTCTTTCGGCCACAACTAATCCCATTTATAGTTTTGCCAACGATAGTTCCTTTCACTCCAGTTTTCAGGTTTCTAAACCAATGTCTTAAAAAGCAAACGTATCTGTTTTACAGGATTTACTTAATTTAATATTGTATTGGGGTGCCAAAAATCTCGTCCCCATTTTAATGCATCCAAAACACCACCTTGTGGCGAGCATGGTGTAGGGGGCTAACGTACCAGCCTCTCACAGCGGCGATCCGGGTTCGAATCTCGGTTCCCTTCACGGATTTTTAATAGCTCGTCACCTCACAGATGGCAAAGCCTCTGTGTAGTATTCTGCCAATCCTAGGTAGTAGTTATTTTTAAAAAATAACGTCCGTGGTGTTGCACTACCGCGTTGTCTAAAAGGTACTGTAAAATACAAAACTGTATGTTTCAGTGATAGATAACGTTAGACGGAACAGGAGTAAAAAATGGGTTAAACTTCCAATAACCCGGCACTCATCGTACTTTGGGTATTTAAGCATGAAGCCTTCGTCAGATGTCACAAAGATAAAAAAAACCATTATGTTTCCTGTCGCAAAAGAGTTATTAAATACTTATCCCTTTACTTAGAAGCGGCCAGAGTTTTGCAGTTTAAAGACACCTTTAATTATGAAGGTGTCACATTTAAGAATAACCTTAACTGGCATTAACACATTGTATCTATAGCCACGGCAGCTTCTCAAAAGCTTGGATTTCTCTTTTGAGCCAAAAGTTTTTCCCTTCTAATACTCTTTGTATGTTTTCTAAATCGAACTCCATTGGAATATTGTTAATAAGAGTGTATACCAAATTTCAGATCGATTAGACATCAGAATGGGGACAAATTTCAATTACTAGATTTGACCCAAGTAAATAACAAATAATAAAGAATAAACATAACAATTAAACAGGTCAAGTTAAGTTAAACCTTTTAAAAAGGCCTGGAGTCCCTTACCCTCTTGACCTATATTTCTCGGGTACTCAAACCGTCGTCAATATACCACGTGGCGTATTTCATTTTTTTTAATTTCCAATAAGGGCTTTTAATGTATTTTTTTGCACGACTTTTTATTTTGATAAAATAAAATAAGTTAATTATTAATTATATTTCTACAACTTTAAAGCTATTTGTATCTAACTTATGCCAGCTTGTGATATTAAGAATCAACTTTTTTCAGCAATAAGCGGCTTAAGTCAATTTTCCCATTTTTTGACATACAAAACATCGGGATATTGCCGACGAAATATTTTCTTGGTGCGACTCTTATAATAAAATACATAGGCCGCATTTTTAATAATATCTTATATATAATTTTATAAAGAAATAAAAAATTAAATTACAAAGAAATATATTTTTGGGGTGTATTGCTTAAAATATTTGTATATATTTTTCCCCTACTTTTAAAAAACAGCTTTTTAACAATTTTGTTACGTTCACACTTTAAAAGTCTGTTTTTCTTTCTTTTGTAAACAGTATATTACACAAAAAGATATATTTTTTACCCATGGATTTTTTATTTAAGGAATTGTATGTCTATTAAAACAAAATAAATGTACGTTTTAAAAAGCTCTATTGCTATTTAAAAACTATGTCCGTACAATTTACCTTATTTTAAGATTTTCTGGAACTTATATAAATACAAATAAAAATATTTTGAAATAAGTATAATAAACTATTTTTTCCAACTTTAAAAAAATAAATATTGTAGTTAAACTAAAAATAAATATAAATATTAAATATTTTAGTAGGGGAGCCCATAATGCTAAATTTCCAGTTACTCAAGCGTCATAGAGACCTGTTGGCTTAGATGATAAGAAAAAAAAATGTTATATAATGTATACCCTTTTATCGGTGGGGAAAGCGGCTATAAATTTTTAAATATGTCAAAAAATATTTTTATTATTTCGGCTTGTGGAAATCCTTAAATTATTTTCTCTAAAAGAAAAAGAAATAACCACGCTCGAGACGTCAAGATGACGTTTTTCTTACAAATTCGTAGCCCTCCGCTTTCTTTACATCACTTTCAAATTGTTAGATTAGTGGAATATACACTGTTTGGCATGTAATTAACTCACCCTATCTTAATCTGACGCGCATACGGAATAGTCATAAATGTTTGGTCTTGCTGTATCTTCTTCAGGTCAGATGCTTTTGTCTTGCTTTTATATTTGTCTATTGTATCTTTTATTAATATTTCAAATGGATTTGGACCTTAAACAAAATGGATAAAAATCCATTTTGTTTAAGGTCCCTAGTTAAGTTACTTATCTCTTCATTTCAAAGATTCTTTGGTATTGCATATTGTTCCTATAACCCCTTGTTTGGTTTCATTCGAGTGATTCGAGTTTTGGAGTCTGAAGTATTGTCCATTATAAGTCGGTTTTCTGTATACCGAGGACTGTATTTGTTCACTGTGTCTCATAACTAAAACATCCAGGAAAGGTAGAGCCGAGTTTTGTTCTTTCTCCATTGTAAAGTTTATACTAAGCCATTTAGATATTTTAGGAAGCCTTGCAGTTCTTCATCATTACCTGTCCATACAATGAACGTATCTCCAATATACCTCAGCCAAACTTTTTGGTTTAATTAGTGCAGTTTTAATTGCCTTTTCTTCAAACCATTCCAAATAAATATTTGTTACTACTGGAGAGAGCGATGACTCCATCGGTAATCCACCATCTTGTGCATAGAACCCATCTTTCACTTGAAAGTAGGAACTAGGCAAGCATAGTCCCAATAGCTCCATCACTCCACCCAGCGGTATTGTAGTGCGTTCTGGTAACGGGTCATCTTCCAAAAGTTTAGTTCAAATTATGTTTAAGGATTTTTTTCCACTGGTACATTTGTAAACAAACATTTTACATTTGCTACTACTGGAGAGAGTGATGAATCCATCGGTAATCCACCATCTTGTTCATAGAACCCATCTTTTACTTGAAAGTAGGAACTACGCAAGCATAGCCCCAATAGCTCCATTACTCCATCCAGCGGTAGTGTAGTGCGTTCTGGTAACGGGTCATCTTCCAAAATTTGGCTTAAATTATGTTTAAGGATTTTTTCCACTGGTACATTTGTATACAAACATTTTACATTTGCTACTACTGGAGAGAGCGATGAATCCATCGGTAATCCACCATCTTGTTCATAGAACCCATCTTTCACTTGAAAGTAGGAACTACGCAATCATAGCCCCAATAGCTCCATTACTCCATCCAGCGGTAGTGTAGTGCGTTCTGGTAACGGGTCATCTTCCAAAAGTTTAGCTTAAATTATGTTTAAGGATTTTTTCCACTGGTACATTTGTATACAAACATTTTACATTTGCTACTACTGGAGAGAGTGATGAATCCATCGGTAATCCACCATCTTGTTCATAGAACCCATCTTTCACTTGAAAGTAGGAACTAGCGCAAGCATAGTCCCAATAGCTCCATCACTCCATCCAGCGGTATTGTAGAGCGTTCTGGTAACGGGTCATCTTCCAAAAATTTGGCTTAAATTATGTTTAAGGATTTTTTTCCACTGGTACATTTTGTAAACAAACGTTTTACATTTGCTACTACTGGAGAGAGTGATGAATCCATCGGTAATCCACCATCTTGTTCATAGAACCCATCTTTCACTTGAAAGTAGGAACTACGCAAGCATAGTCCCAATAGCTCCATCACTCCATCCAGCGGTAGTGTAGAGCGTTCTGGTAACGGGTCATCTTCCAAAATTTTGGCTTAAATTATGTTTAAGGATTTTTTTCCACTGGTACATTTGTACACAAACATTTTACATTTGCTACTACTAGAGAGAGCGATGAATCCATCGGTAATCCACCATCTTGTTCATAGAACCCATCTTTCACTTGAAAGTAGGAACTACGCAAGCATAGCCCCAATAACTCCATTACTCCATCCAGCGAGAGTGTAGTGCGTTCTGGTAACGGGTCATCTTCCAAAATTTTGGCTTAAATTATGTTTAAGGATTTTTTCCACTGGTACATTTGTAAACAAACGTTTTACATTTGCTACTACTGGAGAGAGTGATGAATCCATCGGTAATCCACCATCTTGTTCATAGAACCCATCTTTCACTTGAAAGTAGGAACTACGCAAGCATAGCCCCAATAACTCCATTATTCCATCCAGCGAGAGTGTAGTGCGTTCTGGTAACGGGTCATCTTCCAAAATTTTGGCTTAAATTATGTTTAAGGATTTTTTCCACTGGTACATTTGTAAACAAACGTTTTACATTTGCTACTACTGGAGAGAGTGATGAATCCATCGGTAATCCACCATCTTGTGCATAGAACCCATCTTTCACTTGAAAAGTAGGAACTACGCAAGCATAGCCCCAATAGCTCCATTACTCCATCCAGCGGTAGTGTAGTGCGTTCTGGTAACGGGTCATCTTCCAAAAGTTTGGCATTAAATTATGTTTAAGGATTTTTTCCACTGGTACATTTGTATACAAACATTTTACATTTGCTACTACTGAAGAGAGTGATGAATCCATCGGTAATCCACCATCTTGTGCATAGAACCCATCTTTCACTTGAAAGTAGGAACTACGCAAGCATAGCCCCAATAGCTCCATCACTCTCATCCAGCGGTATTGTAGTGCGTTCTGGTAACGGGTCATCTTCCATAAGTTTGGCATTAAATTATGTTTAAGGATTTTTTCCACTGGTACATTTTGTATACAAACATTTTACATTTGCTACTACTGGAGAGAGTGATGAATCCATCGGTAATCCACCATCTTGTGCATAGAACCCATCTTTCACTTGAAAGTAGGAAATACGCAAGCATAGCCCCAATAACTCCATTACTCCATCCAGCGGTAGTGTAGTGCGTTCTGGTAACGTGTCATCTTCTAAAAGTTTGGCTTAAATTATGTTTAAGGATTTTTTTCCACTGGTACATTTGTACACGAACATTTTACATTTGCTACTACTAGAGAGAGCGATGAATCCATCGGTAATCCACCATCTTGTGCATAGAACCCATCTTTCACTTGAAAGTAGGAACTACGCAAGCATAGCCCCAATTGCTCCATCACTTCCATCCAGCGGTAGTGTAGTGCGTTCTCGTAACGTGTCATCTTCTAAAAGTTTGGCTTAAATTATGTTTAAGGATTCAACGACTGGTACATTTGTATACAAACATTCTACATCAAAACTTACAAAGATATCATCTGGTTCTATTTTAATGGATTTAAAAATATCAATAAAATGAATAAAATTTTTAACAAAAATGATGACTTACCGACTAATGGTTTTATTATGTCTAGAAGATATTTTGCCCGGCAGTCGTGGGTACATTTCTAGAGCTAGTAATTGGTTTTAAAGGTCTGTTGTTTTTTATGAATTTTGGGTAATCCATAAAGACGTGGAGGTTTACTATTGTCTGGTGTTAAAGCTCTTCTGGTTTCGTCAGTAGGAAAAATAATACAAATAATTAAAATAAAATGGTTTTGAGAAGCGAGCCCCTTTTTTATTTGTTTTTTTTTTGCTGCTCTGTGACACATATAGAATAATATTTATTTTCGATTTAAGCTACTTAGCGAGTTTTACCATTACCACAAAAGTTTTTTTTGCACTTGAGTAAAATTCAATATTTTATTTAAGGGTTTTAAAAAGTCAAACATGGCAGTTTTGAGTTGTTCATATGGATAGAACTCATGACCGCAAGTAACTTGGGTATGCTTAACTCGTTTTTAAGAAAAAATGTTACTTAGCGACTTTTACCTTTATACCGACGATATGTTTATAGAAACTTTTTTAATAAACCAACACAAAGAATTACCTCTTTGCACCGTAGTTAGGAAACACCCCGTATTTTTGTGTAGAATTACCCCCTAAAATACAGCCTGTCTTCAAAAGTTCTTACTAAATGGGAAACTTCTTAATAATTAACTTTACGAGAAAAAGTGTCTCTTCATAAAAAGTTCTGCTTAATGAGATAATACATTTTCATAAAAATATTGTTATGGTAAATATACATGGAGGCCTAAAAAGATTTGGGAGAACTATTGATTTTTAGTAGTACGGTAAAGGTGATAACAAAAAACCCCAAAAAGAATATTTTAAGAAATTAAAGTGGCATATAATCGGTAGCTTATGATCCATTCCGCCCTTTGTCAACAGTATAAAAAACTAAATAAAACTAAATCCGTAAAACAGATACTTGAAGAAAAAATAAGTATTCTTGACAAGCCGTTGAAGTCATTTTACAGAACTCCTTACTGCTTATTTTCTTGCTTTGGCAGAGGGCGGGATGGACAATAAGCTACGGCCTGTTTGCCATTTCGATTCCTTAAAAGATTTCTTTGGAGTTTTTGATTATTGCCTTCACCGAACTGATAAGAACCAAATAGTTTAAATTCGGTCTGAGGTTGCTTTAAAAAAACCTTTGGTTCGTGTGAAAATCTGCATTGCCAGATCGAAAAGTGTTTAACATATGCAACCTTGCAGTGAAAAAGATAACAAGACAAAAAAGTTTTAACTTATTTTTTTTTTTTTTTTGGCAAGGGGATTTCGACTGCTTGTCAGGGATACTCATGTTAAGTATTAATTATATCATACACTGGTTTTGTTCTAGATAATAATTTTAATTAACCCCTAATATAAACGCTATAGTAGTCTAAATTAACATGAAGTACGTTAGGGCTTTGTTACTGATGTGACAAGAGCAAATTAATACCTAATTAGTTAAGGTAGTTAGATTTTCATAAAATACCGGGTTATTGCCAAAGCAAGTGACAATATTCAAACTATGTATAATACTATAATGAAATTTTATAATAGCGATTTAACGCAACGTTGCGTAGGGGTGGCTTATCCAGAAATAAAGCCTGTGGGAGGCTGTAAACAAATAAACTTGCCAAAACACGTTTTTTTGTAAAAACTGTACCGGGTGTTTTTTAAAGTTAGTTATGTGCTATAACTTTTTTACCTTAAAAAATAATTAAAATTTGGTTTAGTATGTCGATATTTGACATAAATATTAATAAGTTAATCCGGCTGACCCGGAAATATCTGCTTTCTTTAAATTTTAAATGATACCACCGGTAGATATATTTTGTCTTATTTAAATATTATATAACATTCCGAATGCAATTACTTCTAGCATGTCATTTTTTGTTACTTCTGCTGCAAAAAAATATTTTCTAAATTTTAAACTAAAGTGCCATGATTAAGCCAAATTTTTTTTTTCTTTTCTACATCTTCGGGCCGAGTTAAATTTTAAAATTTATTTTTAAAAGAACAAGGATGACTTAGCTAAATTCTTAATTCCAAACAATTTAGCACTACATATTACATAGGTGGTGTTTCTGGATAGACCTTTTTTTTTAAAAAGTATTAAATAAAATATTTTAAAACCATCCATTTCACCCAATTATCATTAGTCATGAAACTATTTGCAAAGCACAATTTTGCAAAAAATATTTGGATAGTTCAATCGATTTAAATTTGTAGGTCGAGTTGTATACCTCCAGATTATTTCCTGAAAAATTTATTAAAGCTAACAACATAGAATTTACAGATATAAAAGTTTGATATTTTCCATCAATTTTAAGAACCAGTTTGGATGTTAAATATGTATTCGGTGTTAAACAGTACATGTGATTTAATCACTTATCTAAAAAAATTATTCAAAAAATAATGGTGTCTGATTTGTCTACTTCATCGTAAGAGAAATAATCTCACATAATTCAAACATGTCGCCTAACCAGAACTAACCAATACATGTCAGGTGTAAGCAGTCAAAACATTATTAGTTTTACCATTGGACTAAGTCAAAAACAAGTAAAAACTAAAAAAAACCTACCTCACAGCATTTTTTTTGGGACAGTCTGTATACAGACTGTCCACGGATAGGGTTTTCAAGAGGACTTATGGATCAAAAATTATATTTTTGAAGAAAAACTTATTCTTATAAAAATTTGTGCTTGTAAGAAAATATGATTACGAAGAGAAAATGTAAATTTCGTATACAGGGTTTGCGAAAACTTGAAAAAATATATTTTTTATAAGAGTAAACTATCTTTATTTTTTATTTTTAAGTGTCAAAAAAAAATTATTTAGGAAAATGTTTGTTAATATTAAAAATAATAAAATTAAATTATCGAACTCCATAATTTGGCAAAAATGCCTTGATCACATTTGTTTAAAAAATTATGTTGTGTAGGAATTTGGACGAAATGGGTGTTTAAAAAGCAAATTTTGAGAGCTTTTTATGAAAATTTTACTACAAAAATTTAAAATAAACAATTTTCTTTAATCCTTAAATTAGTTTTTAGAAACTTTTTATACCCCCGTAACATTAATAAAGACATTAAATATATTATTCTAAGTTAATTTTATAAATTAAATTTAACTTAAAAATAATAAAAAAATCTATTAAAGAAAAATCACGTTTTACAAGTGTTTCCGACCCTTGTATATAAATTTAACATTTTCTCTTTGCAAATAATATTTTGTTTTCAGCAAAAATTTTTATTAAAAATAACTTTTCTTCGAAAAATATTTTATTTGCCCTCTTGTAAACCCCATTTGTGGACAGTCTAAATATCGTAAATTTTTTATGGATATGCTATTTGCAAATTTTACATTTATTTTTAGGACTTTTTGTCATATTATGTCAAAGCATAGAAATATTGGACCACCTTGAACCATTGAGCTACCCCAAAATGTTTGTCTGCCTAGGGGTTGGAACTGTCAAAACTGTTTTTGTCCTGAGGAAATATCTTGTTATAGGTACCCAAGTAACATATACAGGGTGTTTTCTAACTACGGTACAAAACTTAGGAAGGTGATTTTTACGTCTTTTTATAAATAAAAGTTGGGTCTATTGATACTTTTTAAAAGAAATTAAAGTTTTTTTTATAGAAAACGACGCTAGATACAAAGACCACACACAATATTTAAAGTTGCATTTTTAATTGCTTAGTCTAAAAAAATCTAAAAACCGTATAAAAAGTTAGTGATGTTTTTTTTCAATAATATTAGGTGTGGTGAGCACGTAAACGCCAATGGACCTGATAATTTTTACTCTAGGTAAAACTTAACAAGCACCTTATTACAATAAATAAGTTTACCCAAGATCGTTTAAATCGGTTAAAGAGTTTTTAAGATACTTAAATGAGAATGATATGAAGTAAGTCCGGACATATGTTCATAGAAATTTTTTCCTAAAAAAACATAAAAAATTACCTCTCTAAGTTGTGTACCATAGTTAGGAAACACCCTGTATTACAGCTTTTACAAAATGACGAAAATGAATTTTTAATTAATTAACCTTAGGTACCTAGTACCTGCCAAAGCCACTACGAGTCAAATTTCATAGTCTACCTATGTTGGTTACAAAAAACCAAAGGTCTGCCACTTACGGGCTCTTGGACTATGAGCTTGTAAAAGAGACAGAAAGTAACAATTACAATAAAAGAATATAGCGCTGAATTATGTCCCGTGTCCGTCAAAGGAATTTACAATAGTATTTTATTCAACAGACATGTCAAAAAGGTTATTTACGTGAATGAAATTTATGATCCTAGCCATAGCAAAAAACCTTTACAGTTGGAATATGATTTATTATTAAATCTTTATAGTATACAGGGTGTTTTTTACACAAACGTCTAGAGATCGCCAACGGCTTTTCCGTCCGACCAATCAACGAACACTAAAAGTCACCTGATGCATAAAACGTCCTTGAAACTTGATTTACAAAAGATTTCGTTTAATTTTAACCGGAAACAATATTTAATTACCTATACCTATTTTTATATAAAAGTTGATCCAGTATTTTAACCAAACCTAAAAAGATTGAAATATCATCCACAGACTACAGACAAAAGCACTGGAACCGGTAATTTAATTGGTTTGAAGCGCTACAGACGGTCCTACTAAGCTACATTGGGGTGGTCATGGTTATTCTGGTTAGTTATATATATTTTTTTTAATTCGTCTTTATTAAGAAATTAAAAATAGATTAACTAACGGTAATGCTAAACTGTTACATTGGGGTGGTCATGGTTAGTTCTGGTTAGTTTAATATATATTTTTTAATTCTTTATTAAGAATAAATAGATAACTAACGGTAATGCTAAACTTCATTAATTGGTCATGGTTAGTTCTGGTTAGTTTAATATATATGCTTTATTTAAGTTTAAAAAAAAGATTTAACTAACGGTCATGCTAACCTGTTACATTGGGGTGGTCATGGTTAGTTCTGGTTAGTTTAATATATATTTTTTTAATTCGCTTTATTAAGAAATTTTAAAAATAATAACTAACAAGAACTAACCATAACTTCCCCCACCAAATGTAATAGTTTTGCAATAGTCTTTGAATAATAATTCAATAAAGTTTGGTTAAAATACTAGGCCCACTTTTAAATAAAATAAAATTTAAATGCCTAATGTTTTCTGTTCAAATAAAACAAATTCTTTTGTAATTTAAGTTTCAAGTACGTTTTATGCATCACGTGACTTTGGATGTTCGTTGATTGGTCGGACGAAAAAGCCGATGGCCTAACTCTAGACGCTTGTGTTTTTACAGGTGATTACCCTCTATAACTTATTTACACTTATACACTTCCAGTTTAATCGTAAATGTTTGCCTTTTTAAATGGCACTACCGGAAAGTTTTATCATATTTTTATAAAATACTACATACTACAATGATACCTTATATGTCATTTTTGACATTTTTTAGATGACTTTTTAAACTTTAATTCAAAGTGCCTTAATAGGGCTAAAAAGGTTTAATTTTAAATCAAGTAGCCATAGAAAAATATATTTGATGCTGCCGCTACACATTGGGCGAACTTGTGGCCGAACTGTTTGTCGAAACATTTGGCATACTATTTTTAAGCAAGCGGACTCGAGAAAAGTTAGGCCAATCAAGACGAATGTAGACGAAGTACCCGTCTACACATGGCTGTTTGCCAAAGTTTGTCGTAGTTGGCCCAATGTCTGGCGGCGGCATAAGAGTCTACGACTTTTCCAGGCGAGGTGGATTGAAAATTCAACAATCTTATCCAGGCTGCTACAAATTCAAGGGGCTCCATTAGGATTTTGGAAACGGTAGGGAAACAAAGTTGGTTAAATTGAGGCAAGGTTGCTCATTTTTATGCTTAACAATATATTCCGTTTTAAAAATTTAAAGATTTGCAGCCGCCCGAAATTATCCAGAAAAAGCATAAATTTTGCGAAACGGAAAATTAAATTAATAATCTAGCAAAAACCCGATCTTAACAAAGGCTGGAAATGTAAACACGTTCAGCTAAGTGAATGGGTATATTGGCCAGTAAAGCAACAACAAAGCGGGACCGTGACTTGAGATATAGGGATTTCGGGACAAAAATCGGATCAGTCCTATTTTATTAAAATAGTTTTGTTAATAATAATCCTGTAGGGTACAATGCTAATACAGAAAGCAATACTGTAATATTATTATACATTTAACACATTATTATACATATTACACATATAAGTTGTTATAAAAATATTAATTTTGGCAATTTTATTCACACATCGACTCACTATGCGGGCGTCTATACATTACGTGAGGCGTTTTTTCACATTTTTAGACCCTGCCTTCCCCCTTGTGAGATATGGTGAGATTTCCTTTACCCCCTCCCCCACATTCTCTAATCTTACGTGAGATTTATGGAAATTCAAAAATAAACGTAATTGATTTTGTATTTAAAATACTTTTAAAGACCAAAAAAGGTCCTCCACCCAAAAAGTAACACCGTATCACATTTTCCTGGGGAACCTGCCTCAAAATTTGTTAACATTTTTCTGTTTCTAGCTGCAAAAAAATTACGTAATATTTGCAGAAATCTTTCCTCCCTCCATGGTGAGATTTGGTGAGATTCACCTTGACCCCTCCCCCTAAATATCTCACGTAATTTATGGACGCCCCTATGCGGTGTCTCAACTTCTATAAATGCCGGAAATATTTATTTAATCTGTACCTGTTAATATTCTACACGCGTTAAAACCGTTTTACACACACGAGAATTATTCAGACAATTATTACCAAAATTGTTCCGAAAATTTTCACAATAATAATTTAATGTATTACACGTTCGAGAATTCTAACAAAATGTTTTGCTTTAAAACTATTAAAAATGTTCTATATTTTACATACCATAATCGGGAAAAGACGCGAAAATCAGCGCGAAACTATTTTCAAGGCCAATAATGTCATTTGACGTTAATCCGTAGATAAAAGAAAAAATAAATAACTGTTGCGAAACCTACTACAAAGTCGATTGATGAGATAAGGTCACGACATTCGTCATATTGGCTAGCCTGGCTGTGACGTCAAGTCGGGCCATTTTCGGCCATGTTTGATTTTAGGCAGATCAGTGGCGTAGAATTAAGGAGGAAACAAAAAAGAACTGTACGTTATAAAAAAGTTTATTAGATTATATCAATATGCATAAGTTATAATTAAACTATAAATGTAATTAAATAATTATTTCATTTATTCAAAAACCATTATAAAAACTTTGTATAGGTATGTACATAAATAACTGGTTCCTTATTTGTTATATACCTACCGGTTGAGCTAAATAACATATAAGACATATGCAATGTGACGAAGAGACAATCTAACTAAATACGGACATGTAAACATGCGTAACTAATATTGCTTGTTTATTACATAGAGGAAACCTTTTTATTTGTAATTTCTCAGAAATTATATTCTTTACAACAGTTGGTACATGGTTCCAAATTACACTGCTGTCCTTAGTTAAGCCGGATGTTCATGAAAGCGGTTTTCCGCTCGAGGATAATAATTCAGCGTTGTGATTGGTTAGTGAAAATTTAAAATGCTTTTCCCGCCAATCACAACGCTGAATTATTATCCGCGAGCGGAAAATCGCTCTCATGGACAGTAGGCTTTAAAACGTCCTAACTACATTTTTTTAAAATGTTGGCCTACACTACTACTACGTATATGCAATATGCATATATATTATCAGTTATTCTATGCATTATTTATCTATTCTCCCAAGTTAACAACGTCCTAACTTTATTGTGTGTGTTGCGTCAATGAAGTTAGGACGTCGTAACTTGGGAGAATAGATAAATAATGCATAGAATAACTTGTTTACACATATAGGCCAACATTTTTAAAAATATAGTTAGGACGTTTTAACTAAGGACGGCAGCTATATTTAGTTTTGTTAAAATTTTAAGGACATATAGGGTATAATACCTGAAAACTGTTTAAGATTTAATTAGGTACCTTTCTTTGAAAAAAAAACAAAATTTTAAATTTAATTTTAAAACTTATATTGTTATATAATATTTTTTAAAGTACCCATAACTAAATAACTTTTAATTTGAAGCATATTTGAAAAACTTAACAGTATTTATATTTTTTGTATCTATAATGACTAATACACAAAACTGATTTATTAACTCTGCTTTATTTTCTTTAAAAATACTCATGTATAATATTAATAATAAAATAATCCTTATTGTACAGAAATAATCACATACAAAGGTGGAAAGTATCGCCAGGCGTATTTTAATTAATAACCATCAACTAAAAAAATATATAAACAAAACTAGAACCCTCGACACTACAGTTCTTCATAATGTACAACTTAATGAACAACACTAAAAACTAAACACTATAAAAAATTACTAAAATAAAAAACAGTTGGAACCAATAAAATATGAAACCTGACCCAAGCTATCCACGGTCTCGCTTATTTATAAACCCCTTCTCATAAAGAAACTCTGACCTACTAGTAACAAATTATCGCTTATCAATATGTGTCATAATATAAAGAACACAAAAACCTTTTTTTTATTTATTTTTAAAAATTTTAGGTTATGTCAACCTTAGTCATTTAAGCGGGTTTTACACGACCAAATTTGGAGTTAGAATCTTAGGGCATTAACCAACTAGAGACAGCCTTGCTGATTTGCGTTGTGAACAGCTTGCGTGGTAAAGAAAAGTAGCAGATTTTTTTTTCTTGCTTGTTCCGTGTGCTGATTAATTCTACCAATTTGCATGGGGAGTAAGAGAGCTAATATTGAACTAATTTTCTTTCTATGTTAACTACCCAGGAAGGTATAAGCTTGATGAGTTACCCCCACCACTCTTTTTCTAAATATTAGCCTCATTCATTTTAAAGCACGATAATATCAGCAACAAAACAGCAAACAGTTATAACTTTCTGTTTTTTTTTCTACTTAAGTGAAGCGAATTAATCATAACTTGAAGACAACAACGTCAGTTTTATCAAGAACAAATTTTAAAGACGTATTTTTACAATAAAATACCAAAGAAAATTTTTTTATTTAATTATCAACAAATAAATTGAGGCAAACCATGCCCTGTAAAGCTTTACCAAAGAATACCAATCCATAGAACCCCACAAGTAAGATTTCAGCGTACCCTAAAAATGTTTAGTACTTACCCTGACCAACAGATGGCGAAAGTAGTACGATGTCGCTTTGCTAATACGATTACCATCAGAAATTGATAACAGTCGCTGACGAGCAGTCGGCCCGATCAGTTAGAGTGAGGATATACGCAAAATCTAATAAAAGTAAAATCCCCGATAAATGGACCCAGTATCCATAAGATTATTAAATTTATTATTTCAGAATAGGATATATCGATGCGTTTTTACAAAACATCGTAAGCGACATTCGCCAATTTTACGGGAAACGATTTTTTCTTCCCATCGCGTTATTTTTAAAGAAAAACCGAGATCTGAATGTTTTTATTTTAGATTTCTTCTTAACTTGAATTATAAAACAAACATATTTAAAATTTAATGTCAAAATTTTCAGAGTCTCCTAAAAAAGCTAAAAATTTTAAAATTCTAAACCTAAATAATAGTTAATTTTAAAATTTTTTATTTTTATTCACTTTGTTCTTGACAACGGTGGCAGACTTGCCACCAAAACGTCGATTTTTAGTTCTCTATTTGCTTGCTTTATTTTTTTTTTTTTTGGTACTTTTTAATTTATTTTTTGGCGTGTACCCAAATAACTACCATTGATTAAATGAACCGCCGAACCAATATAGAACATATCTTCACCTGAAATAAAGCCAATGAAAAAAAAAACGTTTCCCGTAAAACTGACGAATGTCGCTTACAATTTTTTGTCAAAAACCCATCAATATATCCTATTCTGAAATCATAAATTTAATAATCTTATGGATACTACCATTTATCGGCGATTTTATTTTTATTAAATTTTGCGTATATCCTCACTCTAACTGATCGGGCCGACTGCTCGTCAGCGACTGCTATCAATTTCTGATGGTAATCGTATTAACAAAGCGACATCGTACTACTTTCGCCATCTGTTGGTCAGGGTAGGTACTAAAAATTTTTAGGGTACGTTAAAATCTCACTTGCGAGGTTCTATGGATTGGTATTCTTTGGCTTTTACAACTTCTTTGCAAAGTGCGCATGAGCATGACAAGAATTCATGCAATAATTCT
>JACEGR010010668.1:0-18089 GCA_014170235.1 Listronotus bonariensis
TATTATTTTTAGTTTCTTATTATTAATATTTCTTTGGTGACCGTCCACTAAAAAACAGTATCAGTATAGTAAGAACATTTAAAAGCGCAAATTCAGTACCCTTTGAAAATAATACAAAAAGCATAAGAAAGGCCGCCTGCAATCGGAATATTTTATACAAAGGCGCCGCTATCCTTTACAGCCACGCGCCGATACACTATGGGATAGAAATCGATTATTTTGGCCAAAAAGCAACTTTGAAATTTTAATGGCTCATGCTGTATTTCAAAGTAGATACTCCAAACTACATGTACGCAAAATTATAAAAGGATATGACGACTTCTATTGGGGTAATAAAAAACTTGAAAATGTATTTTAAATAAACATAAATATACAACATTTAATCTACTTAGTTTATTATTAGCCTTGTTTACTTAAAAAGTAGAAGAGTTTAAATAATAAGAGCTATTGTTGTGTTTCCGATGTAGTCTCACGAAGTCTCGCTACTTTTGTCAAAGATTTTTTACCTTTTTCTTTATCAGTTTTTGTACTTACAATTGCCTTCCTACTTTTTGCTACTTCTGAGTGTAAGGACTGATACAAGATTTTTTTATAATTTACAAGGTTTTCCATTTTAAAATTTAATATGTTTTGTCCTACACTGTATATCCTAAAAGATAAAAGCATTTTGATGAAAGATATGGATTCTACAGAATCTACCCAACAAAACAGTGTTTTTAATTTATTTTATACGTTAAAAATAAAAAAGTTGGGAAGATGTATCTCTATTACGCTTCTAAGAATAATTTCAAATTATTTTTCAGATTTGGATGGTCATATTTCCAAAACTAATTGAGATAGACACATCAAATGTGGTATTTTTTAAAGCATTTTAAAGATTTTTTTGGTGGTGATATAATATTCAGGGTATTCCATTTAAAAAATCATACCTATTGTCGTACCCTGTATATCATATGAGATAATAATCATCGGATTACTAATTAGAATACTACCGAATTAACCAAACAAGCTGACATTTTAGTTTATTTTGTACAATAAAAAATAATAATGTTAAGGGGGTGTAAATTTATAATAACATATAATAAGTTTTAGGTTTCCAAAAAGCATTTGTAATAATTTATAATATTTTTCCAGTAAAAAGCAAAAGGGTACCGAATTTGGGCTTATAAAATGTTCTTACTATACCTATAAGTTGGGTATAAACGGGAACACCTAACCGAGAAAAATAAAATACACGCAATGACACAAAAAAAAAATAAAAATATGAACTATTGGCTAAATGACAACAACATGACAAATAAAAATATTTTGACATTACATTTGACGACATTGTACTGTAATGTACTTTTTGGCAATATATGATATCTATCTATCTATTTACTACCTTGATTGTTCAAACATCCAGCATAGGTAGCATATACAGGGTGTCCCATTTTGGTTGTCCCTATGGGAAACTTGAAACCATAAGAGATATTAAAATCTAATACCTCATCCTCGAGCTCTTTTTGGAGAAAAAATTTATGTTAAAAACAGATCATCGCTATCGCGAAGCGTTCAGAGATACAGGGTGATTCTCGATTTTTCACTTTTGAAAAGGTCCTGTAGCTTTGTTGTTATTACAGATACGAGAAAACCAATTGCACCTTTATACAGACACTTTTTTCCGTAGAATCAGTGGCGTAGCCAAAATAATTTTGAGCTGTCATTTTTGACATATGACTCCAAACATGTTTTTATTTTATTAGGGAGACCCTATAAATGATTAGGTAATTAAATTGCTTGTTTTTTTCTGATTAAAATAATCTATCATAGTAGGTGGTTTAATAAATTTTTACGTCAAATATTGGAAAAATTATGATTTTAAAGACGCATTGCAGCTTCATTCTGTTTTTTAAATTGTTTTATATTTTTGTCTTAAAAAGAATCTGTCATCCCTTAGCTCAGGAGACATTTCCGTAAAAAAAAAAATAAAAAAAAAAAATTTAAAAATTCTTCTTTAAAATCATAACTTTTCCAATATTTGACGTAAAAATTTATTAAACCACCTACTATGATATATTATTTTAATCAGAAAAAACAAGCAATTTAATTACCTAATCATTTATAGGGTGTCCCTAATAAAAAAACATGTTTGGGTCATATGTCAAAAATGACAGCTCAAAATTATTTTGGCTACGCCACTGGATTCTACGGAAAAAGTGTCTTTATAACGTGCAATTAGTTTTCTCGTATCTGTAATAACAACAAAGCTACAGGGCCTTTTCAAAAGTGAATAAATCGAGAATCACCCTGTATCTCTGAAACGCTTCGCGATAGCGATGATCTGTTTTTACCATAAATGTTTTCTCCAAAAAGAGCTCGAGGATGGGGTATCAGATTTTTAATATCTCTTATGGTTTCCAAGTTTCCCATAAGGGACAACCAAAATTGGACACTCTGTACAGTGCTTGTCTAAAGTCAGGACCCCTTCTATTGTTTGGTAATTTTTCATAAAAATTTGGGGATTTTAGTAAGACGACATATATCAATTCTTGACAAGAAATGACAGTTGTCAAACTGACAGCTGGGCACCATTTTAAAAAGAAAAATTAAATGGTAAAGGGGTCTTGAGGTACATTATTTTAAAGCTTTTGACAAGTTCTTTATTACCCCAGAATATAAAGTAAATACCTTTACCTCCCAAAAATGGCGGTACTTTGAAAATCACCTGAATACCTGATTCGGATGGCCATATCTCCAAAACTAATAAAGTTAGATACACTTAATCTGGTATATTCTTGAAGGTCTTTTATATTTTTTTAATGGTGTTAAAATATACAGGGTGCGTCATTAAAAAATCTATACTTTTGTCCTTTCCTGTATAGTAATACAAATATTACCATGAAATAAATCCTTAAAAGAGTTTTAAGAAAAGAACACATTAAGTGTATTTAACTTTATTAGATTCGAAAATACGGCCATCTAAAGGTAATTTTAAGATACCGCCATTTTGTAGTAGGTAAAGGTATTGATTTTATATTCTGAAGTTATAAAATACTCGTCATTAGGTTTAAAACAATGTGCCACAGGACCTACTCCCTTTCCATTTTAATTTTCTTTTAAATTGGCGCTTGGCTGTCAGTCTGACATTTATATCTGTCATTTCCTGTCTAAAATTTGGTTTATGTTGTCTCACTAAAGTCTTCAAGTTTTTATAAAAAATACCAAATAGTTCAAAAGTTAGAAGGAGAGGTCCTGAATTTAGACAAGCACTGTATGTATCTACTAGAGGCAGCTTTGCCTGAAAAATAAATCTTGTACCTTTGTCTTTCGCGATCCTGACTGGGTTTTCTTATGGGACCACCACGAAAAATGGTATTTCAAACTACAGGCACAGTAATCAATAATTGCAAATGTGAAGAAAATCGACGTGATCTTTCGCCAAACGATTTTTTCTATGGGGACATTTAAAAACTAAGCTACCAATAAAAAATATGAAAATTTAGTCCAGCTAAGGAATGCTATTTCCGCTGAATGTGCCAGAATATGGATGTACCAACAAGCCAACGTAAGAAATGAGTTTTATAATCGTTTGGGTTATTGTCTCGCAGTTAATGGAGGAATATTTGAGCATTTAATTAAATCCTGATATTTTCGTCATAAATTGATTTCTAAATGTAGAAAAATTTGTTTTATTGTCTTGTGTAACTGTGAGTGCATGTGTTGGAATTAGCTGTAAACTAAAATGAAATGCGAGGATTCTTTTGAAATTCCCGTATAAAAGAATTCAGTTTTGTCAATGACATTATAAATTAATGATCTAAATTGTCACTGATAAATCGATATGGTGTTTTAATTGTTGATTTCTAGAGTACAGGGTGCATAATGCATGAGATACTACGTTGCAGAAGTATTAAGCAGTTTACTCTTTACTGTTTGGTTGAAAAGTGCTCAAATTTTCATTTTGGGTGGAACTTATTGTGCTCTTCAATAAATCCTAATAGCATTTTTTTCTAAAATAATTAGGGGAGCCAATATTTGACTACTTCAAAATTTACATGGGATTCCCTATGTCCCGCCTGACGGAGCAACACCCGGTATGTTCACAGGAACTTTTCTTCATAAAAAGACATAAGAATTCATCCCCCAAGTTTCGTACAGTAGTTAGGGAACACCCTGTATAAAATCGAAATAAATAAAATAATTCAACGCTTGACGTCGACGTTTCTCATAATGGGAGATGTTCAAGGTTGCGCGAGTTACCCTGGCCTACTTGATTATAATTAAAAACCAATTACTGTCTATAGCGTTTAAAAAAATTAAGTCCGCGTTTATTATTGTTCGCAAGAACTGGCAAAACGAGTATTCGTGGAATTGGCAATAAAATTAATATACAGCGTTAAACTGGTGTCTTTATTGATATACAGGGTGTCCAATAATTACGGGTTCGCAAAGAAACCACACATTTCTTATGCTAAAATATTAGGATTTTATCAAAATTATCTATGGTTTAAAGTAGGGCTGGCAACCAAAACCGGTTTTTCGGTTAACCGGTTTTCGGTTAACCGCGAAACCGCTATTTGAAAACCGGTTTTCGGATACCGGTTAATCGGTTTTGAAAACCGGTTTTCGAATATCGGTTAACCGGTTTTAAAAAAGCGGTTTTCAAATACCGGTTTTTCAGATAATCGGTTTTCGAATACCGGTTTTTTGGATAATCGGACCAAAATCGAAAAGCAGTTCTTCGAATATCAATTAATAGGTTTATTGCGGTTTATATAAAAACTACAACTTACTATAATAATACACTAAATTAAAATTTAAAAATCACCACTTTTCCTTTTCTGTTTTTTATTAACCAATAAACCAAAAAAAAAACACCGAAAATAGAATACCAATTTTAAATAAAGAGGAAAAAATAACTTAGGTATATATGTATGTATGGAATTTTTACATCACCTTTTAGAATCATGCATTTTATTAACAGGGATGTTATATATTTATTCTTATTTATATTTAACCAATTTCTTTTGAAGAATATTCTAGGATTAATAATGATTATCACTTAACACCACAGCTCATGGGCAAATCCGTAATCAACGCAAAAACGATTAATAGAGAATAATTACTTTCCGATTTTCTGTTAACTGTGGTTTAGAAAAGCCTTTTTCGGTTTTGAGAACCGTTTTCGGTTTTCGGTTTTAAAGACCGTTTTCGGTTTTAAAAACCGATTTCGGTGTATCGGTTTTGAAAACCATTTTCGGTTTTAAAAACCGGTTTTTAATACCGGTTTCTAAAACCGGTTTTTAGTACAGGTTTTTAATACCGGTTTTTAATACCGGTTTTTAAATATTCGGTTAACCGGTTTTGTTTTTTTCCGGTTTTTGCCAGCCCTAGTTTAAAGGTCATTGTGTTGGTTCTGGTTAGTCAAGAAGTTCAAACACGTCAAAATAGAAATAAAGCTACTAAAAATATGTGCGATAGCTCATTTTTTTTTTTTTTTAATGTTAATGATTAAAAAACAGCATTTTTTTTTAACGGTCGTGGTAAAATATATTTTTTTAATTTATTTCGTTATAAGTTACGGCATAAATAATGTTTAAATAATTGATCTATAAAAGGTTCGCTTCGTGAACCTCTTCTTATTTAGGTACTTAATACCCCTTCCAATTTATACACTTTGTATGTGTCCCAAATTCGACCCTCTCTGGAATATTATTCTCATGTCTGGGGAATGGCATCTCCTACAACCCCCAGCATTCTTGATGCCACCAAAGAAGGGCTGTTCGTCTTATTAATGATCCTTTACTTACTCAAAGACTTCCTTCTCTTGCCCATCGTCGAGCTGTGGGAGATCTATCGCTCTTCTATAGATACTTTTACGGCTTCTGCTCTGACGAATTATCCCGTATAGTCCCTCCTCTTGCAGCTCCCAACAGAGAAACTCGTGGTGCCGCACGTATGCATCCCTATACGGTCCAATTGGACAGGTCTCGAACTTTCCATTTCGTTCGTTCTTTTATCCTTAGAGTTTCTAGACTGTGGAACCTACTGCCAGCGGAGGTCTTTCCTTTCTCTTACCCTGCTTAAGACACCCACGGTACGTTAGTATTTAGGCTTTCAGCCTTCGTGGATTGTCCAAAGATAAAAAAAAAAGTATTCCAAAAATTTTTTGTGTTTATTATTTTGTAATTTTTTAAGGTTGACATTATTTAACAAAACCCTATTTTTTGTTAACTTATAAAAATTCTGATTTACAAAATAATTAACTTATTTTATTTGCAAAACTTTATAAAATTCCTAAGTAAGGAGAGCTCCATGAAGCAAAAATTTATAGATCAATTATTTTCAATAATTTATACCGCAATTTATAACCACAAAAATTGGAAAAATAATTAACAACGGGGTAACCTTTTTAAAAATCAACATATTTTTTTTGTCACCAAGGTTTTCTTTTGCAAATGTCTAGAATATGCCATAATTTTAAATTTTTCAATTGTAATTTGATACTATAAAAAAATATTTTAAGTGATATACCAGCTTTTTGACGGAGCGCCTATGCCGGAACAACCTCGCGGAGCCCTACATTCAGCGTTAAAAAAAAAAAAATAATTACGATAGAGTTTGAGGAGTTGGGACCTATTTATTGGAAATTCCCTCCTCTTTGGCATCTTTTAAAATGCCTTAAATGTCATTATTTCTAAAGTTATTAGCAAAAACTACATTTTTAGGAAATATTTAGAAGCTTTATTTCCATTTTTTAAGTTTTTGAACTTGTTGACTTGTTGAAAGATTCAGGGTGTCAAAGTGAAAAACATTTAAGGTTTATTTTAATAGTTTTATTGAAGTAATAATATCTGAAAAACCATTATTTTTTAGTAAAGTTATTTTATTATGGATTATTGAGTTCTTCCATGTACCCTTTTTAATATTATCGTTAAATTCCGGACACCCTGTACCTATATATATATATATATATATATATATATATATATATATATATATATATATATATATATATATATATATATATATATATATATATGAAATTGTTTCCTTATTTTTCATTGGAGATTCATTCCTTTAAGTTTGTCGGTAGAATTCTGGTCACCCTGTATTTTTCCCTATTACTATTTTATTTACAAAGTTGGAAAATTTATATAAAAAGAAGTAAAAGAACAGAAAGTAAAAATAAAAAGTACGATACAATTCGTATCCAAGTACCAACCAATCGGGCCCATTAATAAACATCATTAAAATACAATGATGATAACACAAATATATGTTTTGTTATGGCGACGGCCTTGGCATCATTTGCATCCACTTAATCAGATTCGCTCTCGTTGACACACTAACCCACTGACAGTGAATACTAAGATGGCGGTTGGCGCTCGTGCTAGACGCGTCTAAGAAAATTGTTCAACATACAGTGGCGGACACAAAATATCCCCTGAGCCGTCAGACATCTAGTATACAGTAGGTTTGTTCCAGCAGGCTGTCAGAAATGTTTGCAACTGTTCGGATTCTGCGCACGTCAAATTTGTCGTTCCAGCAGTGCCATGTTTGTAAGATTATACAATTGTTTGTTGTTCCAGCAGTAGTTCTAAGATGCTAGAAACATGTTGGAAACTGTTTGAAAAGTTTGCAAACTTTCTTCAAACATTACTGACAAGTTTTAACATAACCTTTCTTGTATTGACGTATAAGCAGTAGGCACGCCTGGTTTATTTTTCGTTCCAGCAGAAAACTGTTGCCAACATCTCTGACTGATGTTTGTAACAATTTCTGCGTTTTACGATTATTGCTAACATGTTTTCAACATTCTGTTGGAACAAACCTAGTGAGAACTTTAATTAGGTTCGCCCCCTTCTAAAATCTGTACCATGTCCAGATGAAATTTGGAACATTTGTATATCAGCGAGGTCTTCATATTTTGACATATGAATGACAACTTTTAATATCAATGCGACAGCTAGGCGCCATATTGGGAAGAAAAGTTAAATGGAAAAAGGATTATGTGCCACTTCTTTTTAAAGCTCCTGGCAAGGACTTCATAACCTTAACAGGTGCACCTGGTGCCCATTTTGTACCCGGGGAATATAGGACAGAAGGGGTCAGCGACTAACCCCAGCTTTTTCTTACGTATATGTTGTGGGTTATCAGGGTTTACCCTTATAATTGTGGGAAAATAGTTAAAACCTTTTCTCTAAAGGCAAAAAACAGTGCCAAACGTGCTTTTTGTCAAGCCGCTTTATTTCTTGTGGAACGTTTTTTTAGATAGTGTTAACTACTGCAAGCTTCGGTGAGGTCAGTCACTGACCCCCTGCCCCAGGTGCGACTGTTAAAACATAAAGTCAACACTTTTACCAACTACAAAATATCGGTAATTACCTAAATTCCTGATTTGGATCGCCATATTTTTTAGGATCTATTTTTAATGGTTATATTAATGATAATATACAAGATAGGACCAGCACTTTTTTAAAGAAACTCTGTCTTTTATTTTACCATTTTAAAGATCTTTAAAAACCTTTACCACATTTGAGGGTTTCAGAACAAAAGTGGTGTAAGTCACATTTTAGAGGACGCCGCTAAAAATCGGTATTTGCCTAAATTACTTTGATAGTTTTTTTTCGCCCTTTCGGGGTCATCCCACCCAGGTCCGACGACCGCCCCTCTAGGTGGTGCACTGCAGTCTGAAGGCTTATTGTACCTTGACCCCTACTCCTTCCCATTCACACACCATTCACTTTGATAGTACTTGGTATACTAATTAAAAAATAATCTAATAAATATTAGTTGGGACTTCTTAAAATAGTGTCTCGTAGAACATTATCATTCCATAGACCGCCAGGGGCGGACTAAGCCTAAAACAATAGTAGTAATTATTTTAACATCCTGTATAATAAAGGGATGAAATAATATATCGTCAAACATGTGGGAAAAGCGATATATTTCCAGACAATGATTATGTTTTCTGGACGAAACGATAGCCGTGTCACCAAAAGTCCGAAAATAGGTTTTTCCTAAGAGTTGCATATACTACATTTCCCAGATTATTTTTTTTTATTCCCAGCTATGGCTGGAAAGCTACATTGCCTAGCAACGCCTTCTGGCTACAGAAATATTGCATTTTGGAGGTAAGAAAACGTATTGGAAATATCTAGATTTCCGTCCGATCGAAAAAAGCATAATTCCGGACTCTTGACCATCGACCGGATATATATCGCTTTTTTATACATGTTATAGATTGTTTGGGTGGAGGGAGGTGGTGAATGATTCGTCACATTACCTGACGTCATATCCAGATTAGGGCAGGTCGTGGATTGTAACATACATTAAATCAAAAGAAATATTTTGATTTTTTTAATTTAGCCGTTAGAATATTTATTAAACTACTTTCTTTAATTAAAACAAATTTTAAACTTATGGGAATTAAAATATTTTTAACTTACAATAAATACCGGACTCACGGGTAATACAGTTTGCCGTCTTTTTCTCCATTTGAAAATACTTTACCATCTTCAAAATAAGAATTTGTTCGGCTTCTGTATGTTATTACGGCATATCTAATAATACCGACCTATATTAAAAATACTAACACTTTACAATAATCGTATATTAAAATCACAAAATAACACTTAACACTCATAATTGTTTTGAAAAACTTACGCTGCATGAATAATTTGCGTTCATAAAGTTGCAGGTTAAGCACAGGTTCACAGTACAGCAAAATAGGTTTGGATAGTCGGTTAGTTCGAAACATGGGTACAAAACACCTATAATTTTCCTATTTACTAAACTTTTACATAAAAATTAATGAAAATATTTGAAAAATCTAAAATATAGAAAAATAATTGCAACAGTTGTTGACATTTGATTGATTACTAACGATTTTTTGTCTCTCTTAGTTTAGACGGTATAAAAAGGAAACAACAAGGTATGACAAAACATTCACCACCTCTAAAACAATCTATACACCCTGAAAAAAATGTCTTGTTTTAAGCAAATACAAGGTTTTAAAAATATGCATTTTTTTAATAGTTGTGCTTTTAAACCAAGATTTATTTCTTACTTTAAAATAATAGTGGTTCTTAAACTGGGAGAAAAAATACTTTAATTTATGTCTTTAATGTAAAAGAAATTCTTTAAATTAAAATATCCTTAGTATTATTTTAAGAATATCAGAATCAAGAAATAAGAACCTAAAGATTTATGATTTAAGCTCTTTAAATATCTTAAATATAAGTTTTAAGATTTTAAACAAAAGAAATATTAAATGTTTCTATCAAAATATTAATGAATTTTCTTTAAAATAATAGGTTCTTATTTTAAGAACCTATACCAAAATCTTTAACCTTTATGTCAAAGAACCTATTTCTTTAATATAAGTATTCACTGAATTATGCATTTTAGTACGGTATCAACGGTACGATTATATCCTACCGTCGAAAAACGAAAGTTTTTTTATAAGATACACTTGTTATTCGTATTATTCAACTTTGACCCGGGACAGCCAGTTTTATAAATCCTATGAGGTTCGGCAAAGCGTATCATCGATGGAGAAGGGAGGTCTCGGTGAATGACATGATAAGCAGGAATTCCTCTCTTAACTATCAAAAAGAGAACTAGTTGTTTATTTAATATAATTATCTTAATTGAATTAAATTTTATTTCAGTCTGTGGTATTTACTATTTTGTCTTAAAGAAAGAATCTCTCAGTGGGAAAGCGCTCGATGTGTTTAACGGAATACATCGTTCTTTAATGTAGACCCATTGGGGTCACTAAATAAAATAAGGATATTTTTATTACAAAAGCGCCTTCTTTTAAATTTAGTACGCAAAGCTGAAAACATATTTTTTTCTGTTTCAGATCCTATTTCTTTAACACATATGAAAGCCACAATTCTCTCAAATTAAATATAAGGCTTTAGTTTTAAGATATCTTTTTTTCAGTGTATAAACCATAATATACTAATCGTCGATTCGATATGGGCTTTCTCTGCATAAAGATTGTTCATTAACGTCCACACCGACAAAATCGAATCATAACTCAAATTTCATTATCAAATTCATCCATAATCTTTCGCCAAACTGGAAGAAACATCGCGTGGGTGTACCAAGAGAAACCTGCCGGAAAACTCGGTCAAAGAAAATTACGCCATTGTTCACATAAAGCGTGCTGTGGAATCCAGGTCAGTGGGTCGACGGGAAAGCACTTTCCGATTCGACAAGTGCGCAAAGGGGTGTGCGGGGGTGAAAAGGGAGGCGGTCGGTGGGGGAGGAGAGGATTACAATTTACGACCATTGTTTTTGATCACGTCGAATTAATGTAATTGGGTACGCCAGAAATCCTTGGAAAACATACGCTGGATAAATAGGTGGGTAATTGAAGTTGTGGGAAAATATTCGCTACGGGGTTGGTAAATAGTTACTTGTTGCAAACTTAACGTACGTAGTTGGCGTCATATGGGAAACTTATTTATTCTTACTTTTACGAAAAAAGTTATTCTTTATGAAAAGTTCTGCATGGTCCAAAACCTAAAAAGCAACCATCAGCTATCAACGTTTAACAGTCATCTACGAGGTTTGGCCAAAAATATAATTTATGCTCAAGAGTAAAGTATCTGTATTTTTGCTAGTGCAATACATTTCATGATTTTAAATTTCATAGGACAATTTTAAATATATTTTTTAAAATTTAGTGACATTAAAATAAGAAGAATTAAAGAAGACTTTAAATATATTTTTTCTTCTAGAAAAAGCAGGGGTGTACCAAAATTTTCTTTAAAAATATTTGGATTAAATATCGTTTGAACGCCACCACAAATATATGGTGTGCATTAGAAAATGCTTCGTAATTCATATAGTAAAATAAAATGTACAATGTACACGTATTGTGGTATCACACATATGATAAAGAAAAATGATATATTTTTTTCACCTTTACTACCCTGTATCTCAAAAATTAAGACATTTAGGAAATAAGTTTTTTTTTCTTAAAACCACTTATACATTCACACTTCTTAAACACCCCGTAACCATGCTTGGAAACGCATTTTACCGATCAAGGTTAGGACCTTTTATTTGGTCACAGGAAACAAACTCCGGCTCAGTTTTTTAAACCTCCTCGTATACCTTGTTGATATTTCCAAAAGCTGTTTTTACAGTTAAATACCAGACTATAGCAATGTTTAAATTCCTTTTTACAAACCTAGAAAATTTTTATTTATCCATATAAAACTTTCATAAACGTAGCGCCGCGCGCCGTTTCGCTGGCCAGACCTGAGACCCTTGGATTTTCCTGTGACTTCACACGATTTACCAATTTCGTCTGTATTTTAAGAAAGCGATCCGTGACAAAAAAACGCTCAGACAGTTTTAATGTCTCTTTACGACTTTCAAAGTGCATTACCGACATAAATATCACTTAATTACCGGTCTAAATGGACCTTCTTCTTTCAGCAATTTCAGCTATATTGCATATTTATAATTTTCTCTTTTAGATTAATCCTATTGATGTATATTTTTGAAGCCTTTATCAATTTTGTTGCACCAGTTTGTAATTTTTTTATTTTCTTTTGCTCCCGCCACCAGATAAACAAGCTACTATATTTAATATTCTAATGTCCGTCATACACTCTAAAGTAAACCTTCTCTCTCTCTCTCTCTCTATTTTTTTCTTGGTTTTGGTCCCTTCAGGTCCAATCCACCACTCTCCCCCTTCCAGACTATGCTTTCCAGGGCTTCGTCGGCGGAAAATCTGGATAATCGAGCTCGTAGCTCCCAGAAATTCCAAAAGAAAACAAACAATTCAACAATCGATGCAATGCATAAATTGTCGACTGTCAAACCAAGATCTGCTACTGGTGTTACGTATAACCTTCACTTTCACTACTGACAGTTCCCATGGCACGCCCATCTATTTCCCGCCATTTGAGAAATAACTCGTGTTCACCACCAAACAGGATACCATCAGTTTATAGGAATCTTCGCTCACAGCGCTTAGATCCAGAAGAAACATGCCGTCAATTTAGCGTGAATCTTTCCTTGATCCCCGAAGGTAAAAACTCTCGTATGACACCTCTAGCCGCCACGCCGGGAAGAACTTTGTAGTCCTCTACGCACGTCCGCACTGTCCGGAGGTCAAACAAAGACCTAAGGTAAACCTTCACATGTAACTTGTTCAGGTCTACCAACCGGATGTCGTAGCGTATGTGGAATAATCTGATATGCCGGAGAGGTCTTTGGGCCTTCATATATTTTTGGGCTCTAAAATTATGCAGTTTAGTGGAGGACACATAAAAGTTGTATTTTTATGGGCTTGATCTCAAGAGTGCCCAAAAATTTTACACACATTTACACAGTCAGTGGCGTACAATTTTTTGTTGGAAATATTCCTTCAGTTGCCGCTCGACACGCCATTGGACTTATTAAATGTATTTAAGTTAGCGGTAAATTACCCTTTTAATGTCATAAATAACATTAATTGAGATTTATAAAAAACGTTTTAATTTACAAGTTTAACACCTTGTATATTGAGAACGAGGGACTTGCGGGCGCGGTTTTTACAGTTTGAAAGATTATTTGCATGAAAGTTTTCTTGCTGCAATTTTTCTCTTTTCAAAAATTGCTGCAATGTGCGCGTGTGCAGATCGAAAAGTTGCATGCAAGAAAACTTTAAACTGTTAAAACAGCTTAACAACATTCTGTAATAGCCTCTCTAGCTTAGTACCTACCTACTCGACTATAATATTCGATATCGAATCGATTTCTTTATCGATATACCTACCCATCCCTACACACGACCACGTGGACCAGACATAAATCAACCTCGATCGTAAATAACCGGGAAAAATCAAAAGTGCCAAAAGAGAAAAACCCGCCTGTCCCCGTCCACCGAAACTAAATTTATACCGGGTCTTAAAAGAAACGCATATAGAATTTCCCGCGAATTTAGATTAAGCGACGAGGTTGTTCCGCTAAAGGCCTTTTAAATTTACAGGCACATTATGTTCGTTCGGGACTCGAAAACAAGGAACAAAGGGGAACCGGGGAATTATAAATAGGGTTCCTGACAAAGAAGCTGGTCGGTCGGGAATGCCGGGGAGAAGAAAAGATATAATGTATGTATTCTATCTTTTGAAACACGTGTGATGGTTTATGATGTTTAGAATCGGCGGCACTTAACAACGACGTGTTTATGAATGTGTAATGGATGTACAGTGTATCCCAGGATAGGTATTACAAGAGAACAAATGGACCAACAATTTTTGAATTTTTAAACGAAATTTTGGAAAACTGGTGGCATGGTACAAAACTAATAAATAAAAAAATTACTCCAGTTGGTATAATATAGCGCGAATTGTACCTCAAAATATGAAAATGTCCAAGAGCTAACTACTTTTATTTTTAAAAATAAAACAAAATTGTATAAGTAAATATGTAAGAGAATTAAATTTTATGTCTAAATTTGAAGTTAAAGCAAAATTATTTGTTTTACTGATGAGTGCACATTTACATTAAACAATGAACCCAACCATCAAAATTACCGATACTGGAGCAAAGAAAGCCAACACAGATTTGTCGAAACGAGGACGCAATATCCACAGAAAGTAAAAGTTTGGGCGGGGATTTTTGGACAACATATTATTAGACCATTTTTTCTTAATCAAAATTTGAATGCAGAATTTTATTTGGAACTACTCGAAGAACTAATTTTACCCGCTTTAAATGATGTATCCAGGGAAAATCAGGAAATTTGGTACCAAATGGATGGCTGCCCGGTACATAATACCCTGGCTGTTCGGGAATATTTACACAATGCTCTTAAGGGAAATGGTATTGGCCTACATCACACCATAAATTGGCCAGCCAGGTCTCCTGATATTTCGCCAAATGACTTCTTTCTCTGGGGCCATTTAAAAAGCATGATATACAAGGATAAAAATTACTCTAATATAGATGAGTTAAAAAATGCTATTTCTGCAGAATGCAATAAAATTTCAATTTACCAGTTAGCCAATATAAGAAGACAATTTTATGAACGTCTGGGTTATTGTCTAGCAGTCAATGGAGAAATATTTGAAAATTTTCTTAAATCTTAAGTTTATTTCAACATATTAATTATTGTAATAATATTAATAATTTATTGAAGCATGTAAATATTATAAATGTCATAAGTTCTTGAAATTGGTTACTCTAGTTTAGTTTAACTTAACTTAATTCGTTTGTATAAAAACAACTTTAATCCTTTCACTGTACGATTTTTTGATAATAATAAAGCACTAAATTTAAAAATGATAACGTTGTGTCACGCTAACTGGTATTTTTATTGTTGTTCATAAATATGAGGCGATAATAATGTAACAATTTTTAAAAATATATTAGCATCTAACTAGCAAACGGGTTAACCGAAAAATCTAAAGTTTTTACCATGGACGTAGATTAGCATGCTTTTTAATAAACTTCAATAGAATTTTTCTCTAAAATAATTAGGGAGCCAATAATTGACCCTATTAAAAATGACATGGGATTTCCTATGTCCCGCCCGGCGATGCATCACCCGGTAGACTCCCAGAACAATGCTAAATTTTTGGTCATTAGTTTGGACGCTGGCTTGGCTTAATTTATGAAGCGGCAAATAATACGTACTGTTAACGTGTGTACTCGATGGATACCCGCATCATAAATCCCACGAAGCGAGCGTCCAGGCTGATGACCAAAAATTTAGCATTGTTCTGGGTGTCTATAGTGAAACTACAATAATTGTCTTTGCTGAAACAAAGTTTTCATGAATGCATATGCCCGCCTGACAAGGATAAACATATTGTTTTAAACCATTATCCGAGATGTATTCTAAACACGCATCAATTTTAGGCGTTCAACCAATTATAACCGCGGTAATAATTGGTGACAACTTTGACATATAGTACATTGTTTAAACGTCAACATAACCGATTGGTAAATACCGTTTTAGAATTGGTACTTCGCCTAAAATTGATGATTATGTCTTACATGTTTGTTGTAACATGTTTCCAACATTCTGCAGGAACAAACCTATAGACCAACTTTGGTTACGGTTAAATACGTGACGTCACCGTTTAGCAAGAAAATGTAATGTTTTTAAAATGTTTTGAACCGTATTACCAACAAAAAATGGCTTTATTTTCTCATCAAGCAGGACTTTTTAGAAAGAGAAACCTTTTTTCGTAAAGTAAATAATTAAAAAGTTTCCCATTTTATAAGAACTTTCGATGACACGCTGTATTTAAATTAAAAAATACCCTCAAAATTTTCTTTGCTTCCTATTTGGATCTTAGCCTACAATCCTAATGTGGAAAACAAAGCCAACAAACTAACAGAACCGTGTGTAGTAAAATAGTATTTCCAAGTTGAACGGCTCGTTATTCATCGAAAATGCACTAAAAACAAGGACTCGCCTACGGCTAAAAGCAGTTCGATCCCGTTCCGTAAGTATTTATCCTTGAGTTAAAAATATCAACTCGGTCTACACCTATACGACTGCTCAAAGATCGTTTGGCTGGTTAAAATTCGCGAATTATTAAAAGGAAATAAGTTGTAGACAAAGAGTTTTATAACAACACGGACGTTTTTCTTTAGATTCAATAAATATGTTTCACAATAATATTAACCAGTTTTCACAACTGAAGGACCTAATTCCGAAGTGGACAGTCTCCATCTAACTTAATTACTACAAAAATGAGATAAATGTCCCAATAGTGGTATTTTTCAGGGCTGAATTTACTTAAATCATTTTAGGCCATGACTACATCCATAACAGAGTATTCAAACTGACTTAAACATACGAATTCTGAACTCAAAGACAGAACTCTAAGGGAACGAACAGGGTTCTTATTCTTGATACTGGCAAAGAATACCAACCCATAGAACCCCACAAGTGATATTTCAGCGTACCCTAAAAATTTTTAGTACCTACCGCGACCAACAGATGGCGAAAGTAGTACGATGTCGCTTTGCTAATACGATTACCATCAGAAATTGATAGCAGTCGCTGACGAGCAGTCGGCCCGATCAGTTAGAGTGAGGATATACGCAAAATTTTATAAAAATAAAATCCCCGATAAATGGACCCAGTATCCATAAGATTATTAAATTTATTATTTCAGAATAGGATATATCGATGCGTTTTTAGAAAACATCGTAAGCGACATTCGCCAATTTTACGAGGGAAACGGTTTTTTTTCATTGGCTGCATTTCAGATGAAAGATATGTTCTGTATTGGTTCGGCGGTTCAGTTAATTAATGGTAGTTATTTGGGTGCCAAAATAAATTAATAGTATAAAACCAAAAAAACAATAGACAAATAGAGATTAAAAGTCATTTGTTGTAAGTCTGCTGCATTGTCCAAGAATAAATTAATAAAAAAAAAAATAAAATTAACTTTATTGTTTGGTTTAAAATTTTAAAATTTTACTCTTTTTTTTAGGAGATTCTGAGAAATTTTTAGTGTTTATTATGTTTTGTTGTATTCAAATTAGAAAATCTAAATAAAAACGTTAAGATCAGTTTTTATTTTTAAAATAACGTGATGGAAGAAAAATCGTTTCCCATAAATGTGGTATCTTGATGTTTCAGCAATATATCTGTTGAAATGATAATTTGCTCTTTTATGGATCTGTGATCATTATCCACAGGTTGTGTTATCATTTTTCTCATGGAGTCAGGCTGACCTCATCAGTAACCTATTACGTTTGATGTAATCATATTTGCAAGAAAAATTACTCTTTCATCTTCGATGTGCGAAATAAGTACTAAAAGTTTTTGGGACTACGCAAAAATCATCGTGAAGTTATGGGTTGATGCTCTTTTTGCAGTATCAAATAAGACACTATTTGATTCATAGTTCTCTTGGAGTCAGAACTATATTAAATCAGTTTGAACTATAATATGGATCGTAGTCGAAACTAAAATAATTTAAATAATTAACCCTGAAAAATCACGCTATGGAGCACATTCGTTTGTGGACCGGTGATGGAGACTGTCCGCTGGAGGTGGGTCTTCGGTGTGAACAGTTAATGTGAGACATATTTGTGGTCTGAAAAGCGTCCGTCATGTCCTAAAACTT
>JACEGR010010669.1:0-18086 GCA_014170235.1 Listronotus bonariensis
CGGGGAAATACAATATACTAATTTTATAAAGAGGTATAGAGAGTTTGTTTGTTTGTTTGTTACTATTAAACCGATTACAAAAATTATTTCAAAATAGTACACTATTCACCAGTTCTATGGGCAATAATTTATTATGATTAAACAAAAGTTCAGAGAAAAATATAATTAACACCCAACGAAGTGGTTACGGGTCGGCTAGTATTTAATAAAGCATTTCAAGGAGAATTTATTGGTGAATATATCACAATCTTTTGTTTTTTTTAAAGATATTTCTTAAAGTTGTCAGAGTTTCTCAAATTCTAGTATGATACATTAAAGGGCTTCTTATTACGTAACTTCGCCCTAATTAAATCGACCTTTTATCTCTTAAGCCTTGTCGAGACTTGCAACAATAAGTCGCGCCGCTTTACGTCGCATACCCCGCCACATAGCGCGGAAGGGGACGTGGACAAAGTTCAAGGGCTTGGCGAATAATTCGCCGGTGATTCCGAGCTTGTCGGGTTTTTGACGTCAAAGGAGCGCGCAAACAGGTTGGTTATTTTGGACGGATCTTTGGCGAATTGTTTTATGTCTGGACGCGGCTTTATGGTTTTCAAATCCCAATGGGACACCCTGTACAAACGGGTCATTTTAAGCTTCGGTTCGGTGGGCCATATGGTACCCAGTCTGACAATGATAGTACTCAACTGTAAAGTCTCCAAATTGTTTTCCCCATTGTGAATCTATAAATCAAATAAGAATCTTAAATTAACCATAAGCATACATAAAGACGGCCAAACATTTACCAGACATTCAAGTTATGGAAAACAATTCTGACACATTTAATTAATATATTTCTAGTTATCAAACCAATTAAACTACTTTTTTAGATATTTAATATGTGTTTTTTACAATGCAGTGTCGGCTCGTGATTTGTCTAATAGTGAGGGGGTCCAACATACAAAATCATAAAAAAATCGCATACGCATCATACATACTAATTACACCTCATAGATACGATTTAGGTAGGTGTAAATTAGTTCTTTTAATTTCAAAGAAAATTAATTATTATCGAGCTTGCAATAGAAGCTAATATATAGGGTGCCCGACTTTAGTTTAACCTATTTTGATCGAAAATAACTTTATCTAGATGCGGTTTTGCAAGAATGCTTTAGTTTCTTTTTATGTTTTCTATCCTCATTTCACATTTTGTCGTAACATCCCGTTAACACAAGAACACAATGGCAGATTTTTTCGGTATGTGGCAACTTTGGTAATTTAAATGGAACGGCATGTATACGATTTTACAATCTTAAAATTCAACCTTTTTCTCTTTAAAAAAATATTAAATAAGCCATGGTTCTTTTAAAAAATATTTGATTAGTTGATCTCCAAAAAATTCTCTGTAATATAACGCATTACATGTACAAGATTGCAGAGAAAAATACGGCAACAAAGTTCTATGTTATTTACATTTTTTTTTATATAGGTCATTGTAAATGCAGTTAATAGAGAATTATTGCACAGTAAAATAAGGCCAGGCACTAATAATACCGGCCTTATTTTGACATCTGAGCTTGCGCAGATGCATGGTAGGATAAGGACTCCCTTAATAAGTATAGTGCCCGGCTTTATTTATGTCGGTTTTAGGTTGTGCCTTATTTTGGTTTATTTTAACTTTGGAACTGTTCGTCTAACCGAGCGGCTGCCGATCACAAAATCAAAAAGTAAAAATACTTTAATCCTTGTTTTTTAAATGTAATTCGGTAATTGTGTTATAAAAATCCTACAACACAAAACAATAAAGAAAAACTACTAAAAATTGTTCCCCTTTTTAATGTTAATGGTACTGTCAATATGATTTGCAATAAATTTAAATTATGAGTACAAGCACTATTTAATTAAGGCCGGTATTAATAATACCCGAGCTTAATAAGACAACTTGCAATAATTCTCTATTATCTCTTTACACAAGTTGTTTCTTAAAAACCTAAAATTAATTTGAAAGTTGAAACACCTTTTATTTTCGCAAAAAATAACCACCTAATCTAATATTACTGGACAAGAGACGTTATGAAAAATAGAAATATAATAAATAATAGTTTAAAAAAACTAAAAAACACGCTTTTATATGCAACCGAACTAAAAATTAGAAAATAATTTTTCATTTAAAAAATATTGTCACTTCATAGTAAAAAGCGTGGGGTGCTTAATATATTAAATGTTATAATTATTATATTTGCCAATATCTATGATGGAAAAGTTATGAAAAAATAGTAAAATGCACCCCACGCTTTTTACTATGAAGTGACAATATTTTTTTAATGAAAAATTATTTTCTAATTTTTAGTTCGGTTGCATATAAAAGCGTGTTTTTTAGTTTTTTAAACTATTATTTATTTTTCATTTTTTAGTTCGATATGCATTTATGTATGTATAAAAGTTTGGAATGTTGCCAACAGATGGCAACCCACTAAAAAATTTTTTTCGCCATTTTGTCAAGAGTAGCAAAGTTTTTCAGATGGACTTTCTGAAAATAACCTAATATAAAATTTGAGTAAAATCGATTCAGATCGAACTCTTGAAATGGCCGGTGGTTGGTACCACTGGGACGTACAGGTGACAGATGACACTTGGTGGTATCAAGCAGTGGTTATAATAATATAATGGAATTTTTTTTCTGGCGATCCAAAGCAGGATAACGGGATACTGTTTGCAGATTATTGCATTGTCATGGGTCCTTAATACGTGTGCAAAGTTTCAAAGAAATCGAATAGCTGGAAGTTGGTTAAAATTAGGCTCAAAGATTCCGTTACATTCATAGCCAGATGGATAGATAGTTACAACCCAAGTTAATAAAAGCGTGTTAAAAGGGCACTTCTATACAGAGTATTACAGAATGTTGTTAAGAAAATTTAGGGGCAGATTCTACATCAGAAATTATAAAGAAGCGTTTAATTTATTTTTTTTCTTGTGCACTAAGCATTAAACAAGTTACGAAAAAAAAAAGACATAAAAGCTATATTTTTATTTGCTTAATTTATAAAAAGCACAAAAATGAGTACACACATTTATACAGCCACTAAACTTATTAAATGTAAATAAGTTAGTGACAAATAACCCCTTAATATCATAAAAAGCATTGCTAAATTAAAAAGTAGGTAAAGGTTATTTAAGACATTTAAAGAAAAAACATTTTATTTTTTCAAGTTTAAGATCCAGTATCTAAAGAAGGAGAAATCGGTAGACCCATGTTTATAAGAACATTTTTATATATTCACAATAGTATAAATTTCCCTTTAAGTATCTTGACAACATTCTGTATCAGCCTGTATAAAAGCAGAGGGTTATTCGCACTTTTGGTAAAACCGAAATAGTCCAAGCGCTCATGAGCGGCAGACCTTCGTCATTTTGTAAAAGCTGAAAGTTTGTCAGCGCATGCTTTTAACATAGGTGGAAGCGATGAGAGACTATAAGGTTTGACTCATAGTGGCTTTGGCAGGTACCAAAGGTTATGAATCGAAACTTAACTTTCGTCATATTGTAAAAGCTGAATTTTATATTATGTTACTTGGGTGGGTACATATTAGAAGATATTTCCCCAGTCGATAGACAGTTTTGACAGTTCCAACCCCTTGGCAGACAAAAATTTTGGGGTGACCCAATGTTCCGAGAAAGTTCAATATTTCTGTTATTTAAAAAGATATAACAAAAAGTCTAATATAGGCTTTGTAGGGTTTCCAAATAGGCATGTCCTAAATATATTTCGATGTATACAGAGTGTCCCAAAAAGTTAATCCTGTAGGATTAGTTTTTTTATTGTTTTTTGAAACAATCTGTATATATCAAAATATTTTAGGACATGCTATTTAGAAACCCTACAACTCTTATAAGGGTGATTCATTTGAAGGTACTTAAAAAAATAAAAAAATAAAAAAACACTTTATAAAGTAATATTTAACGTCATACGAAAAACAATATCTTACATTTATTTTTTAAAGATTATAGCTTTCAAATTTTTGCCTTAACTGCGCCTAACATGGACTGTTCTTAACCTCCAATTTCCAAGCACCGAATCAATTCGTCATTCATCATCACGTACACTCGCAGCTACTGCTGCTATATTTTCTGCACTACGTGCTGGTTGTGGCTCATTTGATTAAGAATTATCCAAAAATGAACATTGGAGTTTAAATTTCTGTGATGGTACAGCGAATGATCGGCTCAGTACGTCGATTATGCGGGGACCATAAGCTGCCCGAAGCGCACGAAACACATTCCTCGGAGAATGATGATTTTCATAATACAGTTGAACAAATTTTAGACGTTGTGCCGGCGACTAAGTTTTTCTAGGATAAATTTCCAAACTGTACTGAACACAAATACCATGACAGTATGAAATTTGGACCCTCTTATCTATCCAAAAATACCTACTAGAAATAGTACCTCTAAATAAATCACCCCTTATAAGACTTTTTGTTATATGTTGTTAAATAACAGAAATATTCAAATTCCAAGGGGCCACACACAAATGTTTGTGTTCCAAAGGGTTAAAACTGTCAAAACTTCGGCCGATTAAGGAAATATGGTACTTAAGTAATAACATATATAAAATTTGCTCTTATAAAATGACGAAAGTTAATAAGTTTTAAATAATTAATTTTTGGTACCTTGTACCTGTCAAAGCCACTATGAGTCAAACTTCATAGTCTATCATTGCTTCTACTTATGTTGGGAGCATCTGCTGATAAACTTTTAGCTTGTACAAAATAAATGTGTGCCGCTCGCATATTCAGATGTAACAGTCAAGATATCCACTTCGCCGAGCCGAACGCGGCTGAACGTTTTTTATATGTAACGTGCACGATAGCACTTAAATGGACATCCAGACTGTTACATATAACTAGTTAATTTATATTTTTCAGTAATAATTAGAATATTTACACACATTCTTTGATGTGATTTAATTAGGTATAGTATATTTTTATTAAGTTTATGTTGGCTTATACCGAGGAGTATACCTTTATAGACTAAAAAACTTTCCAAATTCAGTTTCCTAATGTTGTTATTTTTATTTCATTAATTATTTAAATTTAGTATTTTTGCACATTATTATGTATTATAATAAAAAAACACCTCTAATCTAAAATATATTTAAGTAATATAATATTTTTTATTAAAGTGATAATGATAAAGTGACAAGGAAAACAGTCAAATACAAATAATTTATTTTTTGATTTGTTGGATCCCAAACCACGGTTGTTCTTTACGCATACACTTAATGAATGTGGTGCTGTAACACATGATTTTTTGCTATTTAAAGAGGATCTTCCTACGAGTTTTCTTTTACCAGAGATTCAATATTTACATTAACACAATCACATAACCTTCAATAATAAAATAAGTAGTTATTAAGTGTAATACCTCAATTTCTTCTTTATCCTTTGCACTAATCCAATAAAACGATTGTTTAATTAGTTTTGAATTAAAACTAACACTTTTCATTATGTTGTCGATATCCATTTCAGCCAAAAACAAAAAAAAAATCTGCACAAGTTTCTTTCGCTTGACTAATGCAAAAATGCGATTAATGTAACAGTCTGGATGTCCATTTAAGTGCTATCGTGCACGTTACATATAAAAAACGTTCGGCCGCGTTCGGCTCATCGAAGTGGATATCTTGACTGTTACATCTGAATATGCGTGCCGCTCACGGGCTCTTACTCTAGAAGTAAATTTAAGGTTATAAAAATTATGGTTTATGGAGAACAACAACCTGTACCACTCGGTATATAATTTATTACATTTGAATCGTTTGACATTTTTGAAGAAAATGAGTCGATTTTCAATTATATTATGTAAACTCACGTTTTTGTGTACATATTAGTCATTAGAGAATTATTGCAAGTTGCCTTATTAAGCTCTAGAATTAATAATTATTGCAAATGATATTGACAGTACCATTAATCTAAAAAAGAGAAAAAAATTAGTAGCTTTTTTTATTGTTTTGTGTTGTAGGGTTTTGTTTTACACAATTACAGAAATACATTTAAAAAAGCAAGGTTTTAAGTATTTTTTCTTCTAAAAACTTTTCGATTTTGAGGTCTGCAGCTGTTTGATTAGACGGCACTATACTTATTAAGGGAGTCCTTATCCTAACATGCATCTGCGCAAGCTCAGATGTCAAAATAAGGCCGGTATTATTTATTAGTGCCTGGCCCTATTTCACTGTGCAGTAATTCTCTATTCATCATGCGCCTGTGTGTTTTTAATTTTATAAGAAAATTGTATTTAGTGCAAAAAGTTTGTCAAGCGCCGGTTTAAAATGGGTTTCTAAGGTAAATTTTATGGGCAATCTTTAGTAACCCTGTATGTTTACTTCGTTAAACACGTCTTGTTCTATTAAGCATGTAAGAATGCCAGAATAATCTTCATAGTTGGTAAAACAGACGTTTTTACTTACCAGAGATACAGGGGGTAAAGATTTAAAAAATATATCTATATTTTTTTACCAGTGTGTAACTTAAAAGGTTTTTTTTTCATTTATGGCATAGGTTTATTTGAACTATTCTTCTTAAAATCACGTATCACAGTATCTAATTCAAAAATACCCAGTATTTCTTAGACCTACCCAAACAGATAGTTATTTTTTAAAATCCAGATATCTCAAAAACGGCAGCCTAAAAAAATTGTCTGAAAAAGAAGTGGCACAACAGACTTATTTTGTTCGTAATTTGTGCAAGATAGTGCAGCAAGGGCCATCTAAGATTTTAATACAATAAAATTAATAGCAAAGTCTAATTTCTTACCTCCCAAAACCCCATTTAGCCAAATATTTTAAAAATGCAAAAAAAATATATTTTTAGACAATATATGAGTATTAAAGTATTAATACAAATACCATCTGTTTTGGGAGGTTAAGTACTACTCTATTTTTTTAGGCCTAAATCTTCATTAATTTTAAGATTAAAAGTTTTTTGTCGTTTAGCAAAAATGTAATAAAGTGCACTTAGCAGGTTTCTAAAATTAACGATGCATTTACTGATTATACTTATCAAGAAAATAATAAAAAAACTAATGACATATTACACCATACTTACGTGACAATATCTCTATTGCAATTTTTAACTTTTTTTTAACTTCAAATAGTTTTCCCAAGTGTTTTTGGTTTTGTAAATTGTATTTAAATTAAAACATATCCTATTGATATATTTGTTGCTTCTTAAAAAAAGTCTATTTATTCGATAACAACTTTAAATAACATAAGTGCCCAATCAGAAACCCCAGTACAATTTATTACGTTGTAAAAGTAATGATAAAATTAAAGTTTCTGGGGCTAAAAACCCCTTAACCTTACTAATAGTGTTTTCGCTTATATTTTCTTCTGCATTTGCAACAGTTAAATTAACAACCAATGGCCTTACAGCCACCGTGGAAAATAACGCTGTTAAAATTGCTTTTAAGGCGGATGCCACGGTATCGTCATTGACAGTCAATGGAAAAAATATCGCTGCAACTGGGGCAAAGAGTTTCTATCTTGACTGGAATAACAATGGCCAAGGTAAGTATAGTTTAATTTATTTATTTTCATGGATAGTGGCACCTATACAGGGTGTTTTGGAGTAAGATTATAGTCTTCAATGGTGTAAGTGCTTAGTGTGAATTTTAAAGAAGAAAAGGTTTTCACATTTTTCGAAAGGCTTACCTGAAGTTGGCTATTTAAAAAACCACTGGCTAAACGACCGCCGGCGGTTTTGCTCAATTTTAAGAAGAAAACTGCCTTTCGGCGTCTTTAAAAATAATATCGGGCATTTTATGAGGAGCAAGGGTAGAATTGGCAGCAAATTGTTTAGCAAATAGTTCTGCCTTTCCTTCAGCGGTAGAAATAATTTCATCTTCCAAAGTTAGTGGTGGAAAAGAACTGGTTCAAACATTCCTACTTATGTTTTTGGCAAAGGACCAGAAAGATTTGCTGACATTTGAGCAGAAGAATTTTGTTTCTTATGCAATTATCGAAGGAGTCTTTGGCTTCTGAAGTAATTTAATTGTATTAGTATCTTTCTTGAATGCTAGCCTGTCGATTTTCCAGACTAGGATGCTGTAGAAATTTCTTGTGAGCCAGGATTTATAGAAGTCTAGCTTTATCACATGATTTAAGAACCAGGGTTTGTGATTTGGGTTTAGAGTTCTTTTTGGTTTGAGGAACAAAGGTTTCAATGCCCAATTGGATTGATTCTGTCAGTTGTTTACAAATTTTGAAAGGATCCTGAGAAGAAACATAAATGGTATCCCAAGGATAGATGGCGAAAGAGTCCCTTAGGCCATTCCAGTCGGCTGAGTTTTAGTGCCAGACGGTGCGTGGTGACATACATTCATTTACCTAAGAATGTAAGTAACAGTAACTGGTGTCATGATTTGAACGATCTAGGGAGCTGTGACAGATGCTTGATAGAGCTCGGGGTTGGAGGTAAGAAAAAGATCTCCAGGGGGTCTTAACTATATTTAGGGACTATAGGAAAGAAGGTAGGTTCCATAATAACCCAAGCAGCAAGCTGACGTTTTATTGACGTGTCTTTTTAGTCATTTTTGGTCACATTAGGTCAGCAAAGACGCCATAAGATGACGACGAAATGACGTTAAATTGACCTTCCTAAGTCACAAACAAAAGGCGTCCTGTTAATGACGTCATAATCACGTCTTTAAGATGACGAAAAATTGACGCATATTCTTTTTTTTAGAGCTAAAATGATACGATATTTTATTTAAAAATTAAAATAGGCAAAAACTCCTTACTGCTTGAAATTTCCTTGCACTGCAAGGTCGCATCTCTCGGGACACTATCCAATTTGAGATGCAGATTTTTACACTAGCCGAAGATATTTCTTTCAAAGCTAATTGAGATTATCAACCGCAGATCGGTCTCGAACTATTTTGGTCTCATCGGTACGGTGGAGGCGATAAAAAGCGAAGATGCTGAATAAACGTAGTAGTTTATTGTCCATTACGCCATCTATCGGTAGAGTTTTATCCTATTTTAAATATATAAAATTATTTATCTTATTTTTCTGTCTTATGATATTTCGGTTGGATTTTAATACGAATCATATAATGTCACAAAATTTTTCTGGCGGGTTTTCTAAACATGACGTCATTAGATTTTTATGAGCTCGTATGACGAAAAAAATGACGTCGAAAAGATGTCACTTCAACGACGTCAAAAACACGTCTTTAAAAAGACGTTAAAATGACGTCATAATTTTGGTCTGATGACGTCCTATGACCAAAAATGACTTAAAAAAGACGTCAGCTTGCTACTTGGGAAGGTTGGTATGAGAATTACTGACTGCGAAATTTCGGCCCTAATAACTAATTTTATAATATTAAAAATAAGGGTTAAAGACATGATATAACGAATACAAGATAGGATCAAAAGTGCGTCACTTTTCTTGTCTTTGTTTTTATTAGTATTTTTGGCACAATCTTTAAAAATGTCATGTTAAAAATTGATGTGGTAAACTTGCCCCACAAAAAAGTGTTGCGTTCGCCCAATTCGACACCCGAAACATTTGACATTTGACAGGCTGGTCAGCTTAATATTCGTGGTAAAATAGTGAAAGGTAAAATAGGTTTTTAAAGGGTTATTATAATGAAATCCGTTTTATTACTGGCCTTAGTTTCTAAATCATAAAACTGCCGAAAAGCAAAGTAAAACGCCAAACCAACTATTAAAAACATAAACAGACGTATGGTTTCAACTTTGGGTAATTGCAGCAACTCCGATTTTGACGAAATTTGACATATGGGGTTTTTGGGGCGCTGATCACGAATCTGAAAGATTTTTTTTCAAAAACGTTTTGTTTCCGAATTATCAATAATCAAAGTGGAAAATCAAACCTATAATATTTTTACTATATTTTCCCCCTCTTTTTGCGCACATTTTTTTATTTTCACCTTCACTTTTTTAATAATTTTCACCTTCAATCCGTTTTTTATATATTTTACACCATTTATCAAATAAATTGCAAAGGTTCCCTTTAAAAACGGAGCAAGCTATGCATACACTGCTCCAGCGCATCCACCATAACTTGCTACAATTAAGCTTAAAATCAAGAATCGTGTGCAAAAAAAAGTTATTTTGATTTTCAACTTTGATGATGGATATCTCGAAAACGAAACGTTTCCGAAAAAAAATCTTTCAGATTCGTGATCAACAACCCAAAAAACCCTTTATACCAAATTTTGTTAAAATCGGAGTTGCTCCCACTTTCTAGACAATAACCCAACTTTCTTTACAAATTTTTCTCACATTTCTACGTCAGAGGCCGTAATCACGTAATAAACTTCATGCACAAAATCCTAACTTGTTTTCATTGTATCATGGGTTAAAGCTATATTTTTTATTTTTGGGATAGTCCGGTCTGGTTCATAACGCCTCAATTAATTTCAGAAATAAAATGATTCGATTAAATTTATTTTCTACTCTTAGCCTACTTCACACCATCAAAACTAACAGTGGTCCAGAACACTGGCTCGCTGGCTCATTTCTACTGGCTTCAGGAAAGCAAGTCCGGAGTTTTTCGCATTGAACTCCATTATGCAATGACTGATGACGTCAGCGGAATTTACTCTTGGGCCAAATATACCAATGATCAGTCTTCAACTGTTACTTTAGGGGAAACCCGAACGGTAAAGTGATATTTATTTTTTTAACTTTCTTTGTATGTACAGGGTGTCAGAATTTCGATGCAATTTTGGGGTATCTTGGTTATTATTAGACATAGAAGCTTTCGGTTTTCGCAAAGTGTTGCTATTTTTTGATGAAACGAAAGATAAGATTAAAATATTTTTCAGACACTTTCGTATTTCAGTTGTATAAGATAATTACAGAATAATTCACTTCAGAATAAAAGCGTGGGGTGCTTAATATATCTATTAAATGTTATAATTATTTTATTTGTAAATATCTATGAGGGAAAAGTTATGAAAAAATAGTAAAATGCACCCCACGCTTTTTACTCTGAAGTGAATTATTCTGTTATTATCTTAAATTTTATTATAATTCTATTTTAAGGTATATAATTATGATTCATTGTTTGACCTTTTATTACTGTAATACGAACTCTTTGTAATGAAAAATTATTTTCTAATTTTTAGTTCGGTTTCATATAAAAGCGTGTTTTTTTAGTTTTTTTAAACTATTATTTATTAATTAATTTTTAAACACAAGGTTAATTAAATAAGTTTTAATAACCATTTCAGGTGTACCGTTTTAATCCATCGATTCTAACTCAAGGAACAAACAGTGTTCGAAATGGAAAACTATATTTATACTCTTACCTGAACTCCCAAACTAAGGTCCAAGATGAAACATGGCGACTTCCAGATGGCACTTATTACACCAAGTATGACTATGCCGGATACATAAGAGAAACGCCTTACCAGGTAAAACGTTTTAAGTTTTTTTCTAGCTTATACAGGGACACAGTTGTTTCGTGTATAAATAGAGTTGAAACACCTTGTAATACTTTTCAATAAAATTAATTTAAATTTCGCGGTAAATACTACTTTGTTAATAATTGTGTAGATGGCGCCACTGGCAAAAAATTGGGTTTAGTGGTTAGATTCCTACGTTATTTGTTTTTGTGGACCTGGAATGCATAGCTTAGGAGCATATCCAAGGGGTGGCGCAATCAAAAATGTATCAAGCGGATACACGACAGTTTTTATTATATAGTTAGTGTTATGTGCTTCGAAATGGACAGAAATACGCCTGACGTACGTGACCTTTAATAACGTAGCAAAAATCTTCTTTTAAGTAAGATATCCGGCATACTTAGCTGCGGCAAGAGGGGCGGTTCATTCTTGACTGAGCTGAGTTCCTATTTTTAAAAGGAACCATCATCTAAGTAGCCGACTTTAAATTAGCTAAGATTTAATGTAAAAGGAAAGCAACTATTATAACCTAGGGTGGGAAGTGAGTTATTATTTACCGAGCAATTTTAATATATAATGCGCGAGGTAAATAGCTTTCTCACCTAAGGTATATATAGAATTTCTTTTCATTGCTAACATTAATTTCCTACTTTTAGTTAATAATTCGGTTAACAAAGGTTTCTGTATACAGTGTGTCCAAGATAAGGATCCTAAGCATGGGAGTCTCAGTACCTATTGGAGATACAGCTTAGGTTAAATTAGAAAAAAGTTGTGTTTTTTAAAGCTTATTTACATACCGTTTAGAAACTTGAAAAATGTTCATGGCCTGCTGAGATATTTGGCAAAAACCAAAATTTGACTACATCGATTTTATTTTTTTCTGCCTTTATTTGAAGAGATATAAAAACTAATAACACTTTTTCATTGGCACTTTTTAGCTACTACATGGTGGTATTTTTAGATTTTATACCTGAAGTTTCGTTTTCAAGAAACCATCATCAACTTTATTTTTATATGGCTCGAAAAAAAGTACATCCTGTATCTGATCCCATTTTTATTACAAATTCAACGATGTATCACATGTCATATTTTAATTTTTAGTTAAAAGAAAATTTGCATTTTTTCTATTTTTTTAAAGTTATTTTTAAGTAGGCTTTGCAAACAAATGCTTGGACGTAAATACCTGTTACCGTATCTGTAACATAATTTATTATCATTATAAAATAGTATTTGTCCTTATTACCCTGCTTGTCGAGTTGTTGTTTTTAGAGCAATTGTTCTTATTGTTACTGTTGTCTCTATTATTGTTTATTGGTGAATAGCTAATATCTTATTGTATTATTACGGTCGAATATGCTGGATGGCCATTATATCCATGAAGATAAGTTTGACATGCTAACATGCTACATTTTGTGCTGCAAAAATAAATGAAGGTATCATTTCTGCAGTTAATGAATTATGGTAAATACATGGACCTGGAATTTTAGTTCCTAAAATTCCACACCACATATTAAACCCAAAACGTTCTTAATGTTTCGATATTTTCTTAACACACGGATTTTGTTGAGCGTAGTAATGCATATTGCGTATTAGGACAACAGTAACTATAAGAACAATTGCTTTTAAAACAACAACTTGACAAGAAGGGTAATAAGGACAAATACTATTTTATAATGATATTAAATTATGTTACAGATACGGTAACAGGTATTAACGTCCAAGCATTTGTTTGCAAGGCCTACTTCAAAATAACTTTAAAAAATAGAAAAATACAATTTTTCTTTTAACTAAAAATTAAAATTTGACATGTAATACATCGTTGAATTTGTAATAAAAAATGGGATCAGATACAGGGGTACTTTTTTCTCGAGCCATATAAAAATAAAGTTGATGATGGTTTCTTAAAAACGAAACGTCGGGTATAAAATCTAAAAAAACCATCATGTAGTAGCTAAAAAGTACCAATGAAAAGTGTTATTAGTTTTTTTATATCTCTTCAAATAAAGTCAGAAAAAAATGAAATCGATATAGTAAAGTTTTTGGGCCAAATATCTCAGCAGGCCATGAAAATTTTTCAAGTTTCTAAACGGCATGTAAATAAGCTTTAAAAAACACAACTTGTTCCTAATTTAACCTAAGCTGTATCTCCAATAGGTACTGAGATTCCCATGCTTAGGATCCTTATCTTGGACACATTGTATATTTTTAAAATTATAAATTGTTCTCATTATTTACCTAGGTGTTTTTTTATTATTATTATTTACCAAGGGTGGGAATTTATAAATTCTCGTTAGGGGAATGGAGTAAATATTAGCAATTTCTCAGGTTAGCAGTGAAAAAATATATATCAAATATATACACATACTTTAATTTCTTTTACACATTTTTTTAGGGTGTCTATGGAAACGGATTTGGCGCCTTTGTTGTTTCAGCAAGTCGCGAATATCATGGAGGTGGACCCCTTAAACAAGACCTTCTGATTCATCAAGACTCCTTGATAGCGAATTACTTTATGAGCAGCCATTTTGGAACACCAGGACTATCTGCTCCTCCAGGTTGGAGTCATATTTACGGTCCATGGTTGATATACTTTAACACTGGAAGCGATAGTGCGATTTTAGCTGATGTCCAAAATCGTGCTCAAATGGAAAAAATAGTTGGCCTAAGAGTTTTGTTGGTGATAGCCAATATTCAACTTCAAGGTATCCATCCATCCATAGTCCGTTGACCAGTAATGCAATGAACTTCATACCTAGAACACTTTTAAAATCTTTTAGGGGGTTCCCTGTGACGAGATTACCACGAATATTTATACGGCCATATATGGAAGCGGCGCGTTAACCCAGCCTGTCAGTGTCAAATGTTTCGGGTTTTGGACTAAGCAAATGCGTCACTTTTTTGTCGGACAAGTTCACCATATTGTTTAACATGCAATTTTTAAACATTGTGGCAAAATCGTAAAGGTTATATCGAAACCCGCCCAATCCGATAGCCAAAACATGTCAATGGGCCTCATGGTTTCGTCGTTTCGTGACTGTAACACTTACGATTTTTGACACAATGTTTAAAAATTGCATGTAAAATATTGTGATATTGTGAACACACTGTTGGAATAAGTCTCTTGAGTTTCTAGGTGAGTCCCAAATCGTTGCTCTTGATATATTCAAAGCTTTTGGCCAGGTCTGGCATGCCGCACTTCTTAATAAACTTCCCTCTTATGATCTTTTAACTAAACTCTGTACTTGGCTCTCCAGTTATCTATCTGATCGACGTATATCAGTTATTGTGGACGGCCATTCTTCAAGCTTTCACCAAGTAAATGCTGGAGTCCCTCAGGGCTCAGTTTTGGCACCAACATTGTTTCTTCTTCACATCAACGACCTTCCCTCGTCCACAACTAATTCCATTCATAGTTTCGCCGACGATGGTACCCTTCACTCCAGTTTTCAGGTTCCTAAACCCATCACTAAACCTGACTTGGAAAACAAACGCAGAGCGATGCAAATATCTCTTTCGCAGGATCTTAATTTAATATTGGATTGGGGCGCCAAAAATCTCGTCCATTTTAATGCATCCAAAACACAATCATGTTCCTTGTCGCGAAAAGAGTCATCAAATACTTATCCTCTACTTATGAGCGGCCAAGGTTTACACTGGCATAAACACATTGTATCTATAGCCACGGCAGCTTCAAAAAGCTTGGATTTCTCTTCAGAGCCAAAAAGTATTTTTCCGCTTCTAATTTATACACTTTATATGTGTCCTAAATCCGACCTCCCTTGGAATATTGTTCCTCATATATGGGGCATGGCGTCCCCCACAACTTTAAGCATTCTTGATTCTATTCAAAGAAGAGCTATTCGTCTCATTAATGATCCTTCACTTACAGAAAGGCTTCTCTCTTGCCCATCGTCGGGCTGTGGAGGATTTATCGCTTTTTTATAGGTACTTCCATGGCTTCTGCTCTGAAGAATTGTCCAGTATAGTTCCTCCACTCACGGTTCCCAACAGAGAAACTCGTGGTTCCGCGCGTATGCATCCCTACTCGGTCCAACTGGACAGGCCCTGAACTTCCCACTTTGTTCGTTCTTTTATCCCCAGAGTTTCTAGATTGTGGAACCTGCTACCCGCGGAGGTCTTTCCTTCCCCCCAAATCTTCAAGTATTTAAGTCCCGTGTCAACAAACTCCTTCTTACCTCGCTTAAGACACCCACGGTACGTTAGTATTTAGGCTTTTAGCCTTCGTGGTTTGTCCAAAGATAAAAAAACTACTTCCAGCGGCGTCCTTTAAGTGGCACATATCTTCGTAAAGAGGGGCTTTAGGAAAAAAATAAAGGAACTTGTCACATTATTTTTACGTGTTCTATATGAATTCGAAAGTATTGCCTCACATAATCTTGGACACCCTGTATTTGGCGGTATGAATCTCGTGTACCGTCAAAAGAAACCCCCTGAAAAGGTTTTAAAAGTCTTCCTATCATGAAGCCCATTTTGTTACGTTGACCCAGGGACAATTAGAAATAAATAAAAAAAGGCCCGGGAGTGGAGAAGTAAATAAAAAACCTATTTAAGCATTTTAATATTTCTCTGAAAAACAAGAGACTAAAATTTCATTTTTTTAGGGGTTCAGTAAGTGGTATCGTCAGCGGACAAAAATTAGCAACAGTTGCTGTATATGATTCCGTAAACGAGCAATTTGATTTACAGCAACTTGGCTACTTGTACACCACCAACACGGACTCCACTGGTTACTTTAATATCGATGGCATCCGACCGGGATATTACAAAGTAGTGGCGTATCCTGTGGCCGGACAGGGAAGTGAAAATTCGGCAACAGCTATAGTTACCGTTGTTGCAGGTGAAGATATAAAACTTAATTCTATAAATTTGACGTTTTCTGCTGCTACCGTTACAGGCGTAGGCGATGTAGGCGGTAGTTTACGGCGTCGCGCCTGGAATGACCTCGCGGCTAGACCAGGGTTTACACGGTCATGCAAAACTGTCACATCTGTCAAAAAGCCAAAGCTCGCGCGCAAATTTGACCGTGTGATTAAAAAACTGCCACATCTGGCTTGGCATGCGACTCGATGACCGAGTGCTTGTGCATGTGTAGGACATGTCAGTTACCGTTTCAGTTTAGGAACGTCGTTTACGGGGTTATATTGTTGGTTTTGAGTTAAAAAAATGGCTCTTTGGCGCCAGGAAGATGTATTGCGTGGTTTTATATATCGGATGTTGCTCCGTCGAGCGGGACATAGGGAATCCCATGTAAATTTTGAAGTGGTCCAATATTGGCTCCCCTAATTATTTTAAAAGAAAATATTATTAGGATTTTTTAAAGAGCATGAAAAGTTGTACCTAGTGTACAAACTTCAGCTCTTCTCAGTCCGCCAGCTAAGAGATAAATGCTAAAATAAGTTACGAATCTTCTTACGCGCCTTGTATTATATAAGTTTATAATAAAATACTAGAAAAATTATTTAACCTCTTACTCTCAAGTTGTCAGATCAATGTCACATCATTTTTAAATAATGAACTACTTAAATCAAGAAAAATCACTATTATAAAGTGGTTTTACAAGGGAGATAGTTATCGTAGAGTAGTAGAGACATGTTTGCAGCCTATTTTCCCAATAGGCCAATACCAAGTAAATCGACAATAGAACGGACGATAAAAAATTTAAAACTACAGACACAGTAATCAATAATTATTGCAAATGTGAAGAAAATCGACGTGATCCTTTGCCAAACGATTTTTTTCTATGGGGACATTTAAAAACTAAGCTACCAATAAAAATATGAAAATTTAGTCCAGCTAAGGAATGCTATTTCCGCTGAATGTGCCAGAATATCGATGTACCAACTAGCCAACGTAAGAAATGAGTTTTATAATGGTTTGGGTTATTGTCTGGCAGTTAATGGAGGAATATTTGAGCATTTGATTAAATCCTGATATTTTCGTCATAAATTGATTTCTAAATGTAGAAAAATTTGTTTTATTGTCTTGCCTAACTGTGAGTGCATGTGTTGAAATTAGCTGTAAACTAAAATGAAATGCGAGGATTCTTTTGAAATTTCCGTATAAAATAATTTAGTTTTGGCAATGACATTATATATTAATGATCTAAATTGTCACTGATAAATTGATAGGGTGTTTTTATTATTGATTTCTAGAGTACAGGGTGCATAATGAGATACTACGTTGCAGAAGTATTAAGCAGTTTACTCTTTACTGGTTGGTTGAAAAATGCTCAAATTTTTATTTTGGGTGGAACTTACTGTGCTCTTCAATAAATCCTAATAGCATTTTTTTCTAAAATAATTAGGGGAGCCAATAGATTCCCTATGTCCCGCTCGACGGTGCAACACCCGGTATATGTTTTCCATGCTTTTGGAGGGTTAAAAGTAATGAATACATTGACAAAAATAAAAAACCTTTTCGCTGAATTACGCATATGTTCAAGTTGATCACACCACCAGCTGCCAAAACTGACGCTGATCGACAGGTACATCTGAATCGTGTGTATCAAAAGCTTCATTTGACATTTGGTTTAATGCAAATGCGATGCGTTTCAGGTTTGCATGAGCGTGTATACAAGGAGGCCTTGCAGTGAAAGGTATCAAATGTGATACAGAGACATTTATCAATTTTAGGCTATTAACTACCCAACTAAC
>JACEGR010010670.1:0-18086 GCA_014170235.1 Listronotus bonariensis
TATATAGGGTAGCACAAAAAAATTCGGATATTTTGGAGAACTTTTGCACCATTACTTGTTTTTAACGAATCAATAAAAATGGCGGTTAGCATGACATTTTCAACCGCCATTTGCCAAAAACTTAATCAAGATAGGTATAACATGTGGACATGCATTTTTCTTAGGAATTGCCTGTACGAACATCATTTTTGGTATATACAGGGTGTCCTGGGAAAATGTGGGAAATCTCTCGCACACGTATGGAACAGATGAAAATAACACGACAAGTTCCTATAAAATTTTTCCGTTTAAGCCCCCTGCGGAGATATGATCCCCTAAAGGGGGCAGCTAGAAAATCGATTTTTCGTGAATAACTTTTAAAGCGCTCTGTATAATTTGATAATATTTTAGTACGATGCATACTAGTAAAGACCTCTTAAAATAGTGCCCTTGAAACTTATGTCGCTTCTTTAGTTTGCCAGGGACGGACTAGTTTTCGCACATTATTGATAATATTTTTTACGCCCTGTATGGTGAAGACACAAAAAATATGTTTTTGGGTAGTTTAAACCTTTTGCTAAAAAAAAGGTACTCTTGTTTGACATCGATAAAATGAGCCGTTTTCGAGTAAAAAATTATTTTAACAATAAGAGTTTATTTTTGTTTAATAATACAATATTTTATTTTCGATGTAATTTGTAATTTTTGATTCAGTATTGAAGTCCTCTCGTAGCAGGTCAGGAATTTGTTGCAAATGTTGTTAAAATAATTTTTACTCGAAAACGGCTCATTTTATCGATGTCAAACAAGAGTACCTTTTTTTAGCAAAGGTTTAAACTACCTAAAACATATTTTTGTGTCTTCACCATACAGGGCGTAAAAAATATTATCAATAATGTGCGAAAACTAGTCCGTCCCTGGCAAACTAAAGAAGCGACATAAGTTTCAAGGGCACTATTTTAAGAGGTCTTTACTAGTATGCATCGTACTAAAATATTATCAAATTATACAGAGCGCTTTAAAAGTTATTCACGAAAAATCGATTTCTAGCTGCCCCCTTTAGGGGATCATATCTCCGCAGGGGGCTTAAACGGAAAAATTTTATAGGAACTTGTCGTGTTATTTTCATCTGTTCCATACGTGTGCGAGAGATTTCCCACATTTTCCCGGATACCCTGTATGAAGGTATTTTATTTAAAATAGCAAAGTTCGTCCGAAAATACCAGGGTTGCTAGTAATTTTAGTGGGCACCAGTACAATTGTTAAGAAAAAATATGAAAAATAGTATCAAACAGCATAATAAACATTAACCACATCCATTATCCACGGTCGTCATAAGGTACTTTAAATGTGCATAAATGCGATAATTTGTATGTTTTCGACAACCTCGTTTTCTAAATATGACTTTTCAGACAAGGTCACAAATTTTTAATCACATTTGAGTATAAAAAATTAATAAGTACGTAAAATTAAATAAAAATAAAATTAGCCACATTTATTAAAGAAATTGCAGTAGGCTATATTGTCGCATATGTCAAGACTGACAAATATTCTGTCACAAATCACAAATATTAAATTTATTGTTTGTGGTATTAATATAAATCCACAAGGAAATTATTTTAAAATGTTTTCCAGTGGAACATCTAGGAGCACGTGGTGGTAGAAAAAGTATAGTATGCCACTCGCACGGAATACTCAAGTAATGAATAACATTCCATTGTCGTCCTATAATACATATACTATAAAACATATATAATTTTTTAAAAATTTTTACCACCCCGTATTTTAAAAATCAAGAATTGTTGGACCCATTGTTACATAGACTCTATATCTTAATCGTGCTTTAAAGTTTGGCCGCATAATTTTTAAAAGCCTAATTATGTACTCCCATTAAAGCATTAAAAACCAAAACAAGTTTAGGGTTAAGGTTTATCATCAACATTTTTTAATTATATTAAGTTTTATGAGTGATTAGCAATGCTTAAAATTAAAACTTTGGTATCAAGTATTTCTGGCACAATCTGATTCGTCTCGAATTAAATATTAAGGAACAAAGTTTGTTTGAGCTTCGACCAATTAAAGTTGAACCAACAAATTTCACTTTTCCAAGCAACAAACCCTTAAAGCCCTTGAGGCTTTGTCGGCAAGACATTTATTTGAGGCCTAAATAAAAAAAACTCCAATATTGCTTTGAAGACATATTTTTGATGTAGATGATCAAGTTAATCTAGAAAGTTTTTAAAATATGGGTTGTGCAAACTTTTTAATTTATTAGACATATTAAACTGCTTAATTTATTTGTTTTTTATTGTTTTATACCGTAATATTTAATGCCTTGTACCGTAAAACGATTTATTATATTAGAACAGGCGTTAATGATAAAAGGAGGTTATTAAACTCTATTAAATAATCATTTAAAATAATTGTTGCTTTTATTTTTTTTCATTATTTTTACAGTATAAAGTTACCTTTAACATATAAAATATAAAATAGCCTCCTAAGTTGTTGCTATATGTACAGTGAGGTCGCGTGAGTTGGAACAAATTCATTTCAACTTTTATAAGCTTGCGTTGTGAAAAACCGCCTAATCACGTCGATTTGTTTTGCGGTTTTTCTTATAATAAATGTATTTATACAGAGGGCCCAAAAAATAAGGAACGATCATCTACATAATATTTTTCAAACAAATTTTGGGCCTATATAAATAAATATGTCGTTTATCAATAACTTTATAAGAAATATTTTAGAAAATTTGATAATTTCTAAAATTCCTTTTAAAACCTATTCTAAAAAAATATTTATAAGTATTTTTTAAATAAGATATAAAAAAATAACTATGCGTTTTCCCCTCAATGGTTCCTTAGGAAAGTTTCACTATTTATGGTACGCACCTTCTGTATTTTTAACAGCGATCTACGACACTGGATCTATTAACCAGAGATTTTTTTATCTTTGGACAGACTACGAAGGCTAAAAGCCTAAATGCTAATGTACCGTGGGTGTCTTAAGCGAGGTAAGAGGGAGTTTGTTGACACGGGACTTAAATACTTGAAGATTTGGGGGAAGGAAAGACCTCCGCGGGCCAGGAGGTTCCACAATATAGAAACTCTAGAGTATAAAAGAACTGAACAAAGTGGGAAGTTCGGGGCACTGTCTATGGACCGTATAGGGATGTACGACCGCGGAATCACGAGTTTCTCTGTTGGGAACCGTGAGTGGAGGAACTATACTGGACAATTCTTCAGAGCAGAAGCCATGGAAGTACCTATAAAAGAAGCGATAAATCCCCACAGCCCGACGATGGGCAAGAGAGGGAAGCCTTTCTGTAAGTGAAGGATAATTAATGAGACGAATAGCTCTTCTTTGAATAGCATCAAGAATGCTTAGGGTTGTGGGGGACGCCATGCCCCAGATATGTGAACAATATTCCAAGGAAGGTCGGATTTGGGATACATATAAAGTGTATAAATTGGAAACGGAAAAATATTTTTTGGCTCGAAAGAACAATCCAAGCTTTTTTGAAGCTGCCGTGGCTATAGATACAATGTGTTTATGCCTGTTAAGGTTACTTTTAAATGTGACGCCCACAAGATTAAAGGTGTCTTTGCTCTGTAAAACTTGGCCGCTCATAAGTAGAGGATGATGTATTTGATGACTCTTTTCGCGACAAAGAACATGATTGTGTTTTGGATGCATTAAAATGGACGAGATTTTTGGCGCCCCAATCAAATATTAAATTAAGATCCTGCGAAAGAGATATCTGCATCGCTCTGCGTTTGTTTTCCAAGTCAGGTTTAGTGATGGTTTTAGGAACCTGAAAACTGGAGTGAAGGGTACTATCGTCGGCGAAACTATGAATGGAATTAGTTGTGGACGAGAGAAGGTCGTTGATGTGAAGAAGAAACAATGTTGGTGCCAGAAGTGAGCCCTGAGGGACTCCAGCATTACTAAAGCTTGTAGCGCGCTTGTAAAGCTTGAAGAATGGCCGTCCACAATAACTGATATACGTCGATCAGATAGATAACTAGGGAGCCAAGTACAGAGTTTAGTTGAAAGACCATAGGAGGGAAGTTAATTAAGAAGTGCGACATCCCAGACCTGGTCAAAAGCTTTGGATATATCAAGAGCAACGATCTGGGACTCACCTAGAAACTCAAGAGATTTATTCCAACAGTGTGATACGAAGGAAAGGAGATCTGCTGTTGATCTTTGTGGCGACATCCAGACTGCCTGTCATGCAAAATTTTGAGTTTTTCTAAGTACTTAAGAATTTGTGAATTGATTAATTTTTCCATTACTTTACAAAGAACTGAGAGAATTGAAATTGGTCTATAGTTATATGGAAGAGATTTAGATCCTTTCTTGGGAATAGGTTGAACACGTGCAGCTTTCCAGCTCTCCGGAAAGATACCTGTGTCGTAAGAAATTCGAAAGAGCCGAGTTAATATTGGTGCAAGTTCTGGAGCACATTTTTTTAAAACGATTGCTGGTATGCCATCCAGCCCAGACGATTTCTTGGTGTTAAGGGAAGAAAGGATACGCTTAATGTGTTTTATCTTTACAATAATATCGGACATTTTATGAGGAACTGGGGTAACCGCTGGAATTGGATGATTTACGGGAGGTTCAAGGGTTGAATTGGCAGCAAATTGTTTAGCAAATAGATCTGCCTTTCTTTTAGCGGTAGAAATCATTTCATCGTCCAAAGTTAGTGGTGGAAAAGAACTGGTACCAAAATTCCTACTTATGTTTTTCGCAAAGGACCAGAAAGATTTGCTGCCATTTGAGCAAAAAAGAACTTTGTTTTTAATACGATTGTCGAAGGAGTCTTTGGCTTCAGAAATTATTTGATTGTAGAAGTTTCTTGCTTCAATACTGGCCTGTCGGTTTTCTGGACTAGGATCCTGTAGAAACTTCTTGTGAGCCTGAACTTTTAAAATTCTAGCTTTATCACAAGATTTGGAAAACCAGGGTTTGATATTGGATTGTTTGGGGTTCTTGATGGTGTGTGGAATATAGGTTTCAATGCCCAATTGAATTGATTTAGTTAGTTGATTGCAAATATGAGAAGGATCACGAGAAGAAAAGCAGATGGAATTCCAGGGGTAAGTGGCGAAGAAGTCCCTTAGGCCATCCCAGTCGGCTGTGTTGTAGTGCCGTACGGTGCGTGGTGGCATGTATTCATTTACCTCGGGATGTGTAGGGTAAGATGTAGTAACTAAGCCATGATCTGAGCGACCTAGGGGTGCTGTGACAGATGTTTCATAGAGTTCGGGGTTGGTAGTAAGAAAGAGATCTAGGGGATTTGAACTATGATTTGAGACTCTAGGAAAGTAGGTGGGTTTCATAATAAGGTTAGTAAGAGAGTTACTGACTGCGAAGATTTCGGCTGCTCTGTCTTGGTAGTCAGTTTTCGAAGAGCCCAGCCAATCCTTATTATGGACATTGAAGTCGCCAAGCACGATTACTTCAGCCCATGGAAACTGAGAAATTATGCTATCGATCTTTGTTGAAAGAAAGTCAAAGAATTCGACATAGGAATTATTAGATGGGGACCGGTACAAACAGCAGATAAATTTAATTGAAAACCCAAGGGAAAGTTTGAGCCAAAGGATATCGGGCCTACCCGATTCAAGATTGGAAACTCGAGCACAAGCCAGATCGTTGCGGACGTAAACAGATACGCCACCATATGGGCGGAAAGACGAAATAAGTTCGTAGCCTGGGAAGAGAAGGTGGCTGGTTGAAGATTTAGAACTTATTTGTGTTTCCGTTAGAAACAGTATACTGCAACAAGGTTATTAAAAAAAATTTGCTTATTACAAAAATTTAATAAAAACCTAACCAAACACGTACAATAGAGTTCGATCTACGCACTTGTTGCTTGCTTTTATTAGCTTTAATTGTATATATGTTTGTATGTATGTAAGCTCTTCTCCAACTGTAGATTTACTATACTACCTGCATTTATTACCATTACTTGCCACCTCTATGGAGATTTACAGTACTTATTACGAGAAATTATAGAAAAACTATTTTTCCAATAAATCGACCTAAAAAGTAGAAAATAAATAAGGAAAAAAAAACAAAAAAAGTTTATACATATCAAACTAAAAAGTTAAAAATAAATATAGTTTAAAAAATAAAAAACCTTTTTTTAGAATATGAAACTAAGATGTAAAAAATATTTTCTAAAATGTCTTATCTTAAAACAATAATTATTAAAAAATACAAGTACTTTCCAAGAATAAATCTCAGCAGCAAGAGACAATTTCAAACTTGTTTGCTATTTAACTTGTCCTGCGAGTTTAGATGTTTTCGAATTAATTGGGCCTAAGCTTAACTTTCCTAATTAAGCAGTAAAAGACATATCAAAATGTAGAGAAGTCTAAAGTTACAAGAATTTCATTAAAACATTTTGCTTTTATAAAACCCTAAAATGTCTTTAGAAAAAAAAATGTTGATCTCTAATTAGGATAATTTATAGGTAAGTTTGCTTTAGCAAATAATAAAAAAATACATAAAAAATTGTTTTAGATTTAGGTTTAAGTAAAAAAACAATCACCTATTGACATTTAAAAAAATAGATTTGGTTTAATCACTATCTTCATTTGTTTTAAACATTCCTGACCAGCCCTAAGAGGCTAAGGTTGCGTTTATATTAGCACCGTTCGAGCGTTGAGCGACGAGCGACGCCGCGCCGCTTGAGCCTTATCATCGCGCGCGTTGTCGTGTTCTCATTGACAAGGCATTATGTCAGTTATTTTCTCGGTTTCTTTCAATGTAGAACTGATGAATTCGGTGCAAAGCAGTAATTATTTCTGGAAAATCCGAGGGTATGATGGTTAGTTGGAAAAAAATTAAAAAGGCAAAGCGTTTATGACTTTAAAAAAATAGAGTCACTTATGGCAAATATTGCCATCTTTATTGTCAATTTCGTGATGATTTGGTATGTTTTTTCCAGTCTTTAAATAAATAAAATAATAATAATAATAAAAATATTTATAATAATAATAATATATTAGAATACCCTACAAAAATCTTTTTAATTTTTTTATTACTTGAACGTCCTGCAATCGCTGCAATTTTTCCCCCTACTTTTGCAACAATACTTTTCTACCACCCAATATATGATTTTAAATAGAAGAAAACTTTTTAAACACCTAAAATAACACATTTTAGGCGTGTAGTTTAGTGTCAACTTAAGGACGACTTCGGTTGCTAATCTGGTAAATATACGTTTTTTGAAAATATATGTAATTACAAAAAAACTAAATAAATAAATAATTAAAAATACAATTACTTAATAAAAAACTGAAAATATTTTTAAATTATGGTTTTCAAATAAAGAAAAATAAATAAATAAAGGAAAATACAGACCGAATTAATTTATGATGTTCACTTTAAAACTAATTGTAAAATAAAAACTAGCATGTCTTAAAACAATATGTTTAAAAAAATTGGAGCAATAAAAATATAAGTTATATATAACCTATTTTATTGAAATCTTCTTATGTTTTATTTAAAAACAAAATAAAATTTTATTGCAAAAATTAAATTTCTTACCTTCCAGCACAAGAAAACGGCACAGCTCTACAAGACGTAACTATTGATTCTTGCGTCGATTTTTCTTTAATGTCATGGGACCGCTCCATTCTCTGGCTCTTAAAAGGGATGAGCCCATTGTGGTTTATTTGCACTGTATCGTATACTAACTGCTCCTGAAGTGTCTTTCCTAATGTGTCCTCCTTGCCTGAGGCCTAACTGTCTTTCACATGCTGCGTTTATATACTAAGAGAATATGAAATTATTTAATTCACAAATAAAAATTATATTTACTTAAAAGAATAAATTCTTACAATTATGCTTTGACACTATTTTATTTACTAACAATGATTAAATTTATATTTACGTAATTGGAGTATAAGTTTTAATTATTAAAAGACAAAAAAATATACAGGGTGTGCAGAAAAGTGAGGTCAAAAATGATTAGGTGTAATAGAGTGAGCCAAAATTATGTTGGTACTTTATAGTATCAAAATAAGTTCTTACGCGCTTCCGTTAGGAAGATATTGATATTCAAAATTGATTAAAGAATTTCAAATAATATCTTGGAACTGTTGCGACAGTACCAATGATATTTGGGCAACTACATAACCCTGTACTAATGCTTGTTTTTATAAGTAAACGGCTGTTTGGTAAGACGAAAATATACAGAGTAAGACCACTTAATGTAAGCATTTTTAACAAAGTGACAAATTTTACATTTGCTTTAACCGTTTGATTCCCCTATTATTTTTGCACAAAAAAATATGCCTTATTTAAATCGGTTTTTCATCAGAGAATCACCATTTTCTATGAAATAAAAAAATCTTCTTTGTTTAGAAAATTATTAAAATATGGAAAAATGATAGAAAACAGTTTTTATCTGTATTATAAAGTTTAAGAGGCTCACAAGCACTATTTTAAATAATTTTAACACATTTTAATAATTTTCTCAAAACAAAATGAAAATCTTTATTACATACAAAATGCTGGTATGTCTGGATTTAAAATGCGATTTTTATAAAAAACGGTCCAAAATATCGATTTAAATAAAGTATACCTCTTTTGTAGAAAAAAGATAAAGAAATCAAACGGTCAAAACAAAATGTAAAATTTGTCACCTGTGTCAAAAATGTATACATAAAATGAAAAAAACTTGTGTACAAAAAGAGACTTATAACAATAAATAATATTTTAACTGGCAGTATATAATAAATAACCTAATTACTATACCTATTTTGATTTTTTAAAATAGTAAATCTTTATCAGCAATAGTATGATATACATATCTATTTGTTTGCATCATTTATAAATTTATGAATTATTTTTCTTAAGTAAGTAACTGACAACATCAGGTCAAATAAAAAATAGTAAAAAAGTTTATTTCGTTAATAAAAAGCATATTAACCATGAATAAAAACTATTTTAAATAAAAATATAAAATCCAGTTATAAATAAGATAAATAAAATATACATTTACGCCAATATAAAGTAGAAAGATGGAAGTTCTTGGTAAATTATAAAATTACGAGTAGGTAGACTTTTAGAAAACCGCTAAAAGTTTTTAAAGTGGAACCAGCCTCCTTAATTGACCGCTATAGGAAACATGATATTTCGTTATATACGCGTTGGTCTTTGGGTAAATGGACTCAATAAAATATAATGAAAAGGTCTAAACAATAATTTGAAACCTACATTGGTTAATAAACATTAAAACACCGTCATTTATTAAAAGAAATATATTTTATTAAATAGTTTTATCATGCATTTAAAAAAATAAGTAGTCATTATACACGGTGTAAAAAAATTTAAAGGTTATTTTAAAAAATAAAATACATGGTTTTCTAACTACAAAAATGAGACTTTAAATGGGTAAGGTCGCTTTCTGTTCATTTCTTGTATTGGTCCGTGAGCCAACGACAGATTTTCGTGACCAATTTTCTCTTAGTTCATACCTTATTAGATGCTTCAAAAGGGTTGTACATAAATTGTTGTGAGCGTCAGCTGCGGCGCCGATGGTGGAATTATACAGGGTGCTCCAAAGAAAAGATTCATATTAAACTTGTGTTTTTTTAATGGAACACCCTGTATATTAGTTTAGTTTTGGATTGTACAAATAAACATAACGTAAATTTTATCGGCGATACCTATACCAAAAATGGAAGGTTTTAAGGATTTCTGAAAATTTCTTGACAACAATAAAATTTTAATAGGCTTGACTTTGTATATTGGGTTAGATTGCTAGAATATTAACTGTACCATTACCTACATTTAATTTTTTGACTAAAAATTATACAGTGTCCAGAAATTAATATATTATTAAATATTTGTTACTGAATAACTTCTAGCCAAAAATTTAAATGTTTGTGATTGTGACCTAAATTTTTAAGCAATCTAACATAATAAAAAAATCAAGCATAAGTAAGGTAGGATTAACGTACGCGCACATACGTCGGCATCGGACAGACGGTACGGATTGGAAAAAATAGTTTTAGTAAAATTAAATAAAGCAGTGCACCTATGTACGGGCGGTTGGCACTGGAATTAAAAAATTTCGCAAGAATATAGCAACTTGAATTAAAATTCGGTCATTACCGTTTCATATGTATAATACAGGTCAGATATTGCGTTATTTGATAAGAATTTAAGCCGATTATTACCGCAGGGTTTTACCCAGTGGTTTAACACTCCTGGTGAAAAGGCGCTAACTTTTAATATTACCTATGGTTACCTATTACTCGCATGTGCGTGTGTGTCATTTAATTTTACTAATTACTATTTTTTCGATCCGTACCGTCCCGTCTTGTCCGTCCGATGCCGACGTCTGTGCGCGTACCTTTATTTCTAAAAAAACAAATTGTTTTTGTCATGATTTTTAAAAAATCTCAAATATCTTAAAAACCCTTCAGTTTTGGTATAATATACAGGTTGTTTAAAAAACACTTTGTATGTTCGAAACCAATTAACTTAGCCACACGTTAGAAGTATTTTGTTGATGTACAGAATGCGGTAAGAAATATGGGACAATTTTATCAATCAGTATTAAAAACAATATTTAAAGATAAAATGCGGCAATATCATATTAAAATTGCTTTCGCGGTAGACCAAAGAAAAAAGTTTTTAACTTTTAACCCAGAATTTCCGGATGCGATCTTCATTTGAAAAGAGAATTTTTGAAAGTAGGTATTAACAATAATATCTGGGACGGCACCACCGCGTTGCCTAAAAGGTGCTGTGCAATGTAGTAGCTACTTGTTTCAGTACTAAGACAACGTTGACAAGACGGAAAAAAGATGAAATGAATATCTCATGGTAGTCTTTGTGGGCTGTAAAGAAAAAAAAACTCATGCTGTCCATTTTTTACAAAGATACATTTTTAAAGGTAAAAGATTTTTTTGTTTTTCGGTAATGAAATGAAACGATGATGTTTACCAAAGGACAAATGAATTTAAGATTTTATTTTTTGTAAAAAGGCTTTCTTGATAAAAAATTTTGCCTATAAAAAATGTTATTTGCAAAGAGAAAATGTGTTTTTGTTTCGAGGGTTTGCAAAAACTTTAAAAATCATGATTTTTTAATAAGAGTTATCTACCCTCATTTTTTATTATTTGGGAAATATATTTAAAATTTGTAATAAATGTATTAAAAGTAATATAAGAACATATTATTAAATTCCACAATTCGACATAAATATTTTAAAATAATTTAAAGAGCAAATTACGAAATTATTTTTTTTGTAATTTAAAGTCTTTTATATTATTTTTTAAATTCAAAATTATTTTTAATAACACCAAAATCAGCTTCATGAAACCAATAAATATCACATTTTATTATTTTATAGATATTCTTTTTAAGCAATAATTTTTGTACGATTAAATTTTTTTAAATTTATTATTTGATCCGTTTGTCACTTCGTAAATTTCATTTGTAAAGAGCCTTAGTATGTAATTTTTGAAGATTTTTATAAGTATATTGCTCATTCGAAAGATAAGTGTAACAACTCAAATAACTTATTTCAGGAGGAGCAAAAATATATTTTTTAGATTATAATTAAGCTATTACTTTAAGACGGCAAATTTAAACATTTCTGAATTATAAACAAAAAACATAGATAGGTAATTGTTTTAAATTGTGTAAGTAGCAAAATCAACAAAATTATGACATCTGATTTAACAAAGAAATAATCGGTGTAGATACATAAAAAAACTAGGTGTCGAACATATAACTTTCTCCTTTTTTAAAGTCGGTTAAAAATGATTAATATGATGTCACTTTTTATTTAAAATTTTGGTCGTTTTTTGATTTGAGACTTTTTCCTTTAAAACGTTGAAAAATATCTGTGACACTTTTCAAAATAGAATAGTTTTCGTAATAAGAAACGATCTTTTACTTTAAATTTTAGGATAGAGTATAACTGAGAAGTGTCATTGCATTAGAATAAAATAATGAGACTACCACCATGTAACGAAAATAAAACCCAATATCTATGCAAAACTTTTTCTGGTAAAAGAATAGGATTTTTAGATCCAATTTAACAACATAACTAAAATTATGTGTTTTGTGAGTTGCACTTTTCTTTCAGATAAGCGGTATGCAAATCAGGTTTTATTATGTTTCCCAAAGACACTTATATTTTAAAATATGTTATTTCATGGTGTGACTTCCTCTTGCGAATCTGGATGCTAGATTCGATATTACTTTTTACTATAAAGGTTTATGAATTTAGAAGCTACAAGAAACCTAAACGCTCACAAAACAATTAAAAAAATACAAAACAATTTACAATAATAATCACTTTAGGTCCTGATAAGTAAAACATTGTGTTTAATAATTACTTTAATTTTCAAATTATTTTATTCCTATTTTATACCGTTATTTGCAATATTTTTAACAACTAAAACTGTATATCTATTCATGATTAACAGTCTGGTTAACATATACCTTTTTGGGTAAAATTTTTATATGTTCTCCGAAAATTACGTTCGAGGTGTCATTGGATTCGGAATAATGTATAGAAAGTTTAAGGAAATGTCCCGAAAGAGGCCGATACGAATTTCAAAAGTTAAAAACAATAAATAAAAAAAAGTAGGGATCTGTTTGTTTTTGAATATCTCAAGAACTATTAAAGATATTCAAAATTTAAAAATAATAAAAAAGAATGAGAAATTTCCTAAAAAGTCCCACCTCCCGGAACGGTATCTTGAATATTTATAATTTTTACAGAGCCTCAAAAATAGCGTTAAAAGCGGACAGTCTGACTTTTGCGCGCCGTCCGACCTCGGACACGGCAACAAAAAAATCATTTTGTCATATAAAATATAAAATAAAAGAATGAACATAAATTTGCACAATTGGGATACATAAATAAATAATTATCCACCAGGCAAAAATTTTTATCCCCATTTTTCCATTAGTTATCCATGAGGTAATTATCAACTTTTTTTGAATTGAATCTTAACATAAAAACCCGATTAATAATAAACTACAACCTTGAGATTTTTCACGTTGTTGAGTTATTCTTCAGAGGTATAAAAATAGATTCCCGTTGAAAAAATTAAAAATATAAAAATATTTGGGCTTTTTCTGTTAGCATTCAATTCAAAAAGTTGTTAATTAACTAATGGATAATTAATAGAAAAATGGGGATAAAATTTTTTGGCTGGCGGACCGCGCGCGGAAGTCAGACTGCCCGCTTTTAGCGCTATTTTCGGGGCTCTGAAAAAATTATAAATATTTAAGGTAGAGTTCCGGGAGGTGGGACCTTTTAGGAAATTTCTTCCTATTTTTAGGTTTGTTTTTTTTTATTTTACATATCTTTTATAGTTTTTGAGATATTAAAAAAAAAACAAACCCATACTTTTTTTTCATTTATTGTTTATAACTTTTCTAATTTTTATCGGCCTCTTTCGGGACTTTTTTAAAACTTTTTATACAATATTCCGAACTGAATGACATCTCGATCTTAATTTTCGAAAAATATGCAAAAAATTTACCCAAAAAGGTACATGTTGACCAGACTATGAATATACTGTTATGAAATGATTTTAATTTTACCAAATGTTCTTTTGAACTTAAGCACACAAAACTAAAGTCTCTAACTCAATTATTGTTGGAAGTAGACACACTTTATCAAAGTCGACATATGGTCCCTTAATTTACGGCCAAAGGAAAACCGACTTTTCGCAAAAGGGCAAAAGTTTGTGTTTCTTAAATACACTTTTATTGGTGTCTGGAGAAATAATGTTCTCAGGTTTTAATTAAAAGAAAGTTATAATGACATTACTTGTTTTTCTAAAAATAAGAGCAAGAAAAAATTTCTTTTAAAAAATATTATATACTGTTTTATTAAAGTTCTTTATATTATTATTTCTTATGTATCACTAGCTGGCGCTACTTATAAATTTGAGCTTGTTATTATTTACTTTTACAAATATTGTAAAAAATAATATATAAAAAAACAATAATCTTAATTATTTACCTGTTTTAAGTATTTGTTTAAAAAGGTTTAAATGTATTCATGGGCACCTGGTACCGCCTGGTACGGACCTGGGACCGACAGTGAGGAACAGCCGCCCTCCAAGCCATGGACAAAATTATTAATTTTTTTGAGATGTCAAATTATGCGTAAATTGCGAAAAAAATTAAAAGCATATTTATGAACTTATTTAATACCACTCAAAATCATTTGAACATAGGTCCGGAAATTCATTGTCTCCAAGATACAGGGTATTAACTTTTTTTAAAATCGTATTATAATTAATATTCTTTAACCGATTTAAACAAAATGTTATAGTTTTGTAGTAATAACGGGCTACTTAAGCTGTAACTCGATTACATTTGTAAGTCCAGTGGAGTCTCGAGCGGCATCAAAATATTTTGTATATACAGGGTGTTTCTAAACAAATGCGAGAAATTTTAGAACGTAATTTTTCATCAAAAAATAAAAACAAAACTTTCTGAAAATAATGTCCTAAATATCTTGGTTTTTAAGATACAGGGTGTTGAAATTTTCAAAAAACCAAAATTTTCGAAAACACTTATTTTAGTAAAAACTGTTATACTGGATATAAACTCTATTTAAATTAGTATTTATTATTTTTGTTACATAATGGCTAATTAAAAATTTTAAAACCTAAGTTTTTAAAGAAAAAGCAATGCTTCTTTTATGGTCTAAAAATATGCAATTAAGTGAATTTTATTATTTTTTCTTAAACCAAACAAGATAAGGAAAAAAATTAGAAAACCTAAGAGCAGTATTTTTGATTGCTTAATCTAAAGAACGCCCAAAAATTTTACACACATTTACAGAGTCAGTGGCGTACCGTTTTTTGTTGGAAATAATCCCACTGGACTTTACTAAATGTAATTAAGTTAGTGATAAATTTCTTCCTTAATGTCAGTAATAATATTGCCAAATTAAAACAAAATTGGGTAAAGCAGAGTTAGGATATTTGGAAAATAGATTTTTTTGAAATTTTAACACCCTGTAGTTCAAAAACTAAGATGTTTAGGATATATGTTTATATAATTTTTTTATTTTTTAATAAAAATTACCTCCTAAAATTCTTGCATTTGTTTAGAAACACCCTGTATATATCTTTGTATTTTTATATTTAATTTAAATTGGCCTACAAAAATAAAGTCTTTTGTTTTTTTACGTGTCTTGCTTAGTTGTGAAGATCAGAAATAAAATGTTGTTATTGCATATCCCTAAACCAACCAAGTAACATAAAGCCGAGTATAAAGAAAGTTTTAAAAACATTTTATAAACTAAGTCCACAAAAGCCAGTGGTGTACATTATTTTGTTACAAAATATTTGTTCATGTGCCCCTCAAGACAGTACCGAACTTGAATGAATTTTATCAAATTAAGGCTACATAAGGTCTTTACGGCTATAAATAACAGTACCAAAGTTTATTAAAATCGGATAAGAAGTAATTAACATATTAGTAAAAAATCTTGGATGCAAAGCATTTTCAGGCATGTGTTTAGACAATAATTTGTTTGTTAAATTAGCTTAGAATACGCCTCAAATTTTTTACGGTAATAAGGAAATTAAAAAGAAAAGTTATAACCATTAACAAGATGTTGCAAACTTTTACCAGCAGCCTGGAAAAATGTTTACAAACAAATGAATATTAATTTTACTTTTTGGCAGTTTAACCTAAAATTTAAAACAATAAATTTTTAAAAGCGGATTTAATAGATATGAAATGTGAGGTGTAATTATACAGGGCCTTTTTTAGGTAACATATTTGTTTTAAAACAGTATAAAATGTAGGAAAATAAAAATATTTTTTAATTAAAATAATGTTTGAAAATGCTTCGTTTCCGAAATACAGTGTGTTAAAGTTTTATATCAAAAAAGCCTTTTTATCGTAACTTTTCTACTACTCCATATATGTCCACAAAATTAAGTACACTTTTTTAAGCCATTACATTAAATGTTCTGCTGTAAAAGTTTAAAATAAAATACCAGTAGCGTTCGAACAAGATTTTTATTGATATTTTTTCAAGAACAAAATAATACGCCACTGTTTTTTTTTAAATTATTATTATTTTTTAAATATTCATTTAATCTGAAGTTATTTTAGTATCTTAATATTTTTTCGTTTGACAAGCGGTTTCCGTTTGAAAAAATAAAAGCCATGTTGATGCCAAATTGATAAAACCTGATATGGTGTTTTGTATGTAAAAATTTGTTTTTGTCTAATTTTAATTAAAGAACAACCCATTTTAAATTGCTTATAAAAATTTATTAACTTTAAAAACAAAACAAAGGAACATGTATTCTTAAACAAGAAAGATGGAGTTTATATGCTTTGAATATGGTAGCCGCAAATGACCGCCACCCTCTTCAATACATTCTTCTAACTGGTTCATAAATTTTTCTCATTACATTTTGAAGAACTTGCGCTAGAAATAGCGTGGATTTCATTGGCAATATTTGTTTTTAGCTCCCTTACATTTCTCTAGGTTTATTGGCAAACACTTTTATGTTTAAATAGCCCCAGAGAAAATAATTCTGGTGCTGAAAGGTCGGGCGATCTTGCTGGCCAAGGAATGGTACCCATTCTTAGAAATCAGTCCGTTTGAAAGGATTGTCGCAAAATATCCATACTTATTCTTGCCGTATGGCTTGTTGCGCCATCCTGTTGAAACCAGTAATGTCCAATTTCATTTTGAATTTGCGGTAAGAAGAATATCTGCAACATTTGAACATAGCGTGCGGCAGTAACTGTTACTGTCTGACCATTTTCCTCAAAAATAAGGTCCGATTATCCTAGACGAGGAGATGCGCACCATACAGTTACTTTGGGACAATGTAATGGACGCTGATGAATTTCGCGTGGATTCTTCTGAGCCCAGTAACGACAATTCTGTTTATTTACATCTCCGTTTAAATAAAAGTGGGCCTCATCGCTCATAAACATATTGTTTTCAATGCCTTGATAATTGGTACGAAGAGGCGACAGAACTCAAGTCTATTAATCTTATCCCCGATGATTTATTTCTTGAACAATTGCGATCTTGTATAAGGAAAATTCATTTCAACATTCTTCAAAATTTCCTGCTGCGGACACTGTCGGTCATTAAATTGACGTCGAAACACCTTTGAACGGCTATAATGGAATTATATTCAATAAATTTCTGACACAAAAATGCGATGTTCTGTTAACCAACGCGGCATTTTGACAACTGTCAACAATTTTAATAAACTCTCCAAAGCCTACTTTTCCAAATAAAATATCGCCATAGTGGAATACTCGATACATTTTTTTATATTAAAGAAACAAAATAGTAATACATTTTGCCAGGACCCTGTATCACTAAAACATTTTTTATTAACTTTAAATTGTAGGAATATAAGTATTTACCCCTTTTTAATACAATATATTAGACAAAAACAAAGTTACATACAAAACACCATATCAGATTTTAGCGATTTTGCCATACCGTTCGTCGTGGGAAAAATATCAAGAAACTAAATTAAGTCCAAAGTAAAAAAAATTTTTAAAAATAGTATTGGTTTGAGGAAAAAGCAGTTGGGTAATGTTTTTTTCCTGAAAAAATCAATACAAATCTTGTTCCAACACCACTGGGATTTTTCAACTTTTAGAGCAAAATATGTAATGTAATGGTTAAAAAGGTGTACCAAATTTTGTAAACATATCTGGAGTGATGAAAAAGTTATGATGAAAAAGGATTTTTTCTTAAAACGCCTTGTATTTCGGAAACGAAGCATTCTCGAACATAATTTTATGGGAAAAATGTTGGCATAGTAGAAGAGCTAGTAAACCCTTCGAGTAACGTTGGGCCTGTAAGGCTGAAAATTTGTATAGTGATGAGTCTTGGCATGCTAAGTACGACAATCATCACGTAATCAGTGGCGGATTTATATATTTGCCGCCCGTAGGCTATTAATTTGTGCCGCATTTTTAAATTTTTGCTTAAGAAAAAAATTGAAGAGGAAAAAAAGTCCCTACTTCACTTTTTTACTCTTTCTACATTGTTTCTAAAACCAAATAAGCAAATCTGCCGCCTCCTAAGAATTTGCACC
>JACEGR010010671.1:0-18075 GCA_014170235.1 Listronotus bonariensis
TACCTGTTGAATATTTTTTTTATATTTTTTGTGATTCTGAGTGTATATAAGCAAAGGATTTTAAATTGTATTCCGTATGAATGTATGTATGCAATAAAATAAATAAAGATTTAATTAAAAAATATAGACAATATTACAAGATTTTACCATTTCTTGTTGTTTGAATTGTATCTTTAGTTAAATACACATACTTATGTTAAAAAGAGAGGAAGCAGGGAATCCCTCGTCTTCCGCCGAGAGACCTCGAGTGGCTTTTGACAGTAGAACAATTTACTTTTTGTTTAAATTAAATAATATTTTTTTGTGTAGTAACCAATTTAACCATGAAAAATCCTAACCAAAAGGCTAGGTTAGAATACATCCTCAGCTGTATAGGAAATCGTTCGTGGTAAATAAAAATTCCGAACTAATAAATAACTAGACATGCGCTTTAAAATAATTTTAAACCAGATCGGTTCTGGTTCAGAATCGGTTCATTACTAGACCCGCGAACAAAGCTATTGTTTCTTTAGAACCAGTAGATAAACACTTTATTACTGGTAAAAACTTTTAGAAAAAATTGTTTGAAAAATAATATTTATTATAAGCTAAGGCTAGTTTTTAAAATATAAAGTTTAAAAAATTGCAATAAGATCAGATTTTTTTTTGCAAAAGTGGGTTTAATTAAAACTGGACTAGGGCATTAAGCAATTAAATAAAAATAAAAGATTGAGGTTTAAAGCAGGCTTGACATGACTAGGAACAATTATATTCTATGGTATAATAGCTTCGTTTATCACTCTAACCAAAGGATCATAAACAATCTGCCTTGCATGTCTTCCCATTACAAAATCAATGTGATTAAAGTTGTGCAAATCAATTTTTCTTATGCCGTATCTTGCTTTCTCATTTAGAGTTCTGTATAGATGTAGTGCATCCTAAAAGTAAAAATACAGGGTGCTACAGTATTCTTGATGATAATTTTAGAGTAGGCTCATGTTTATACCGGTTTAGTTAAATAACATAACACATCGGCAATGTGAGGAAAAGAGACGGTCTAACTAAATACCGGCATGTAAAGATGAGTGACTAATACCCAAGCATCAAGCTGACGTCTTATTGACGTCTTTTTTAGTCATTTTTGGTCACATTTGGTCAGCAAAGACGTCATAAGATGACGACAAAATGACGTTAAATTGACCTTCCTAAGTCACATACAAAATGCGTTCCGTTAATGCCGTCATAATGACGTCTATAAGATGACAAGAAACTGGCGCAAATACTTTTTGTTTAAAGCTAAAATGATACGATATTTTATTTAAAAATTGAAATAGGAAAAAACCAAAAACCAAATAATTCCAACGGTTACCCCAGTTCCTCATAAAATGCCCGATATTATTTTTAAAGTAAAAGACATTAAGCGTATCCTTTCCTCCCTTAACACCAAGAAATCGTCTGGGCTGGATGGCATACCAGCAATCGTTTTAAAAAATGTGCTTCAGAACTTGCACCAATCTTAACTCGGCTCTTTCGAATTTCTTACGACACAGGTATCTTTCCGGAGAGCTGGAAAACTGCACGTGTTTAACCTATTCCCAAGAAAGGATCTAAATCTCTTCCATCTAACTATAGACCAATTTCAATTCTCTCAGTTCTTTGGAAGTAATGTAAAAATTAATTAATTCACAAATTCTTAAGTACTTAGAAAAACACAAAATTTTGCACGACAAGCGGTATGGATTTCGCCACAAAAGATCTACAGCAGATCTTCTTTCCTTCGTATCACACTGTTGGAATAAGTCTCTTGAGTTTCTAGGTGAGTCCAGATCATTGCTCTTGATATATCCAAAGCTTTTGACCAGGTCTGGTATGCCGCACTTCTTAATAACCTTCCCGCCTATGGGCTTTCAACTAAACTTTGTACTTGGCTCTCTAGTTATCTATCTGATCGACGTATATCAGTTATTGTGGACGGCCATTCTTCAAGCTTTCACCAAGTAAATGCTGGAGTCCCTCACAACGACCTTCTCTCGTCCACAACTAATTCCATTCATAGTTTCGCCGACGATAGTACCCTTCACTCCAGTTTTCAGGTTCCTAAACCCATCACTAAACCTGACTTGGAAAACGCAGAGCGATGCAGATATCTCTTTCGCAGGATCTTAATTTAATAGTGGATTGGGGCGCCAAAATCTCGTCCATTTTAATGCATCAAAAACACAGTCATGTTCCTTGTCGCGAAAATTGTCATCAAATACTCATCCTCTACTTATGAGCGGCCAAGTTTTACAGAGCAAAGACACCTTCAATCTCGTGGGCGTCACATTTGAAAGTAACCTTAACTGGCATAAACACATTGGGTACGTTCAGCCGACTTCAGCGGCTGAGTTGCTTGGTAAGCGGTTGTGTTCACCCGACCGGATGACAAGCTGCTTGAACTCAGCAGATGTCCATTTTACAAAGCGGTCTTTATTTATGCTACCCAAACTCAGCATTTATTTGGTCTTGCGCAAATGTCGACCTTTGCGAAGTTCTGTTATTCATGTGTCAAATTTTGGCTATATTTTTAACTGAAATGTCGAACTAATAAGCGAAGCGTTCAGCGACTTGCCAACTGCTGGGTCGTTTTCCGCTGAATCGCTTTGTGCTTACAAAAAGTTGCTGATGTTGAATGAACGTACCCATTGTATCTATAGCCACGGCAGCTTCAAAAAGCTTGGATTTCTCTTTCGAGCCAAAAAGTATTTTTCCGCTTCTAATTTATACACGTTATATGTGTCCCAAATCCGACCTCCCTTGGAATATTGTTCTCATAACTGGGGCGTGGCGTCCCCAACAACCCTGAGCATTCTTGATTCTATTCAAAGAAGAGCTATTCGTCTCATTAATGATCCTTCACTTACAGAAAGGCTTCCCCCTCTTGCCCATCGTCGGGCTGTTGAAGATTTATCGCTTTTTTATAGGTACTTCCATGGCTTCTGCTCTGAAGAATTGTCCAGTATAGTTCCTCCACTCACGGTTCCCAACAGAGAAACTCGTGGTTCCGCGCGTATGCATCCCAATACGGTCCAACTGGACCGGCCCCAAACTTCTCACTTTGTTCGTTCTTTTATCCCTAGAGTTTCTAGATTGTGGAACCTGTTGCCCGCGGAGGTCTTTCCTTCCCCCCAAATCTTCAAGTATTTAAGTCCCGTGTCAACAAACTTCCTCTTACCTCGCTTAAGACACCCACGGTACGTACCATTATTTAGGCTTTTAGCCTTCGTGGTTTGTCCAAAGATAAAAAAAAATTCCAAGGTCGCATCTCTCGAGACACTGTCTAACCTGGAGACGCAGATTTTAACACTAGCCGAAAATATTTCTTTCAAAGCTAATTGAGATCACCAACCGCAGACCAGTCTTAAACTATTTTATTCTCATCGGTACGGTGTAGGCGATAAAAAGCGAAGATGTTGAATAACGTAGTAGTTTATTGTCCATTACGCCATCTATCGGTAGAGTATTTTCCTATTTCAATTTTGTAAAATTATTTGTGTTATTTTTCTGTCATATGATATTTCGGTTGGATTTTGACACGATCATATAATGTCACAAAATTTTTCTGACGGGTTGACCCGTAAACATGACGTTATTAGATTTTTATGAGCTAGCATGCCGAAAAAATGACGTCAGCTTACTACTTGGGTAGCGCTTGTTTTGCTATTTTATTACTGGCCGATATACCAAAACCCATTGCTCATGCAGTATAAAGAATATTCTTTACATTTTTAAATGTAGATTCCGTCTTCTAAATTTTCTTAACAACCTTCTGTAACACCTTGTATATACTTACAGCTTCTGGTGTTGCCCAGTCTTGAGTACTATAAACAATATAAGTAGGAACTTCGATTCGGGTAACATCAAATAGTGGAGCTCTCCAGCTCCCATACTTGATCATGTTAACTCTTGGAGGGTAATTGTATTTTCTAAAATTTCCCAAAACTAAATCGGCTGCGTGGTTAAGAATCTTAATTGAAGTACCACCTGGAAGTTGTCTCCAGTACACTGGTACCATTTCCTAAAAAAAAAATATGAATATTTTAATTAAAGAATAGACACTTTTAAAAAAAAAAACCGACTTCAAAAATATAAATAAAACTAACTAAAAGGTTAAAAATATTAAACTTTAATTAAAATAAAACTGTGCATATAAAGACCCATATAACATTTTTTGCCGGCGTTGTACATTTAATTTACTGGCATTGCCAACACTCTTTAATGGCAAGGCATTGGCAAAAAGGTATCAAAAAGACGCGAAAGTGGGCAATTGGCCGTTATTAGGCCACGTGTTGCAGATAAAGTGATGGCATCCGTCATTAATAAGTTATTGGCAAAAAAATGCGTTTAAGATGATGGCATCCATCATTAATAAGTTATTGGCAAAAAGATAACAAAAAGACACGAAAGTGGGCTAATGCAGATACTCCCAAGTAGCAAGCTGACGTCTTATTGACATAAATAGTCGCATATATATTTTTTAAAAGCTAAAATGAAACGATATTTTCTTTGAAAATTAAAATAGGAAAAACTCCTTACTGCATCCAATTTCCTGTAATGCAAAGTAACATCTCTCGGAACACTGTCCAACTTGGAGATGCAGATTTTTACACTAGCCGAAGATATTTCTTTCAAAGCTAAGTGAGATCACCTACCGCAGACCGCTCTCGAATTATTTTTGTCTAATGGGTACGGTTTAGACGATAAAAAGCGAAGATATTGCAGAAACGTAGTAGTTTATTGTCCATTACGCCATCTATCGGTATGTCAAAAAGACTATTAAATATATATATTATTTTTTATTAACACGTCTTTAAAACTTTTAATAAAGTTTTAAACAAAATGTTTACAGCTCCTAACAATCTACTTGAATATCTTGCATTCTCGACTAGCCATCACCAATTAATCACACAACACACACTTATTAGGTAATAAATACATTTAATTATGTCTATTAAAAACTCTTTTCTTTAAAAAAGAAACTAAAAAGCTAGAAAACCACGTAGAAAAGAAATGCACAAAGCGGTCACCTTCGGTCGAAATTAACGTAGCTAATTTTACCATCATTTTATTTTTATTCGCTCCAAAATACATAATAAACATTTTTTCCTACGACCACTTGTGAAAATAGCAAATAGCACACTGATTTCATGCATAGAAAATGCGTTATATCACACTAGTGTTGCAAAGTACTTTACAGCACTAGTGTTGCAAAGTACTTTACAACACTCATGTGATATATATTATGATGTCATTCTAAAAACTGCTATTGGTTTTGCAAGTGACATATTTATTGTAGTGACAGTAAAAAAAACTTTTTATTTACCTTAAACGGTAGAACCCAAATTAGCGAAAATCATCTTATTTTATATTTATTATATTTTGTATTATAATGTATAGTTGGTTGCCTAAGCATGATTGTCATAAATTAATAAATCTAGTGACTTAGGCATTCGACTATTGGCGCGGTGATTAGCCGTGGTGGTACAGTTCTGTTAAGATGGCTAAATTGTACTTTTGTGTATTTTTGAATAGTTTACTTTTATGAAATATAGTTCTTAAAAGTGCATTAATGGCTTTTTATTGTTAGCACAACAATAATACATATTTTTTTTAAAAATATGAGGAAAAACTGTTTTATTTTACTTAGTTTTACATGTGATGTTCAGTTTCATTAACTCGTTTTACCAATTTTACCCCACCCAGCACCCCTTTTCACTCCCCGATCCCGTAAGTTTATTTACTGATATTTTTTAAAAAACGGAATATTTTGGATATGCACCACTTACGTTTTATTTAGAAGAGTGTCTAAAATATGTAAGAATCGATAATTTTTAAAAAACCCTTATAATAGCAGAAAACCGTATTAAACTATTAGCGTTATTACCTAACAAAACCATACAATTTTTATTAAGTGAGGGCCTTTTAAATTCCAAAATGATAAAAGTTATATAATGCTTCTAGGTAGGTGATTTTCGATGTAAAAATATTGTCAAAACAGTATAATATAGCAGTGAGGAAAAGTATATATCACACTAGTGTTGCAAAGTAAATATCACCCTAGTGTTGCAAAGTTCTCAATTGTTTTTTATTTTTTCTGAACAGACAAACTTTAATTTATTTATTTTTTGGTGAATAATTTGTGGTCGTAGGAAAAATAGTGTACAGTACTCGTGTGAAAATGACTTTCTTACACTCGTGGGTTTGTCGCACTCGGCTAACGCCTCGTGCTACAATATTCCCACTCGTGTGAAATTAGTCATTTTCCACACTTGTAATGTAATATACTATGTTTGACCTAATTTTTATTTGCATGATTTTTAACAATAAAATTTTATGAAAAGGCCATTTCCTTTAAATTATGTAAAAAACATAAAATAATGTTGTTTGGCTTCCATTATAAATAAAACAGATCAAAAAAATTACCAATGTTAATTATATGGTTTAAAAAGTATAAATATGCGTTGAAGGTTTGCCTTCAAAAATCCAATATTTATTTGCCTGCAACAAAAACGCGTGCTTTATTTAGTCAGGATTGGTATGCCGCCATTTTTGTATGCATGCCGGCAATTCGCCTGCATGTAAAATTTATTGGCAATTAAGTGTTTATTTAGGGTTGACTTTTTAATGCGTATAAGATGTTGGCATAATATTGCCACCAATTGCCAATGCTTTACCATCAATGCCAATATCAAACATGTACATTGCCGACAAATAGTGTTGTGCTGACAATAAAAGCCATTAATGCACTTTTAAGAACTATATTTCATAAAAGTAAACTATTCAAAAATACACAAAAGTACAATTTAGCCATCTTAACAGAACTGTACCACCACGGCTAATCACCGCGCCAATAGTCGAATGCCTAAGTCACTAGATTTATTAATTTATGACAATCATGCTTAGGCAACCAACTATACATTATAATACAAAATATAATAAATATAAAATAAGATGATTTTCGCTAATTTGGGTTCTACCGTTTAAGGTAAATAAAAAGTTTTTTTTACTGTCACTACAATAAATATGTCACTTGCAAAACCAATAGCAGTTTTTAGAATGACATCATAATATATATCACATGAGTGTTGTAAAGTATTTTGCAACACTAGTGCTGTAAAGTACTTTTGCAACACTAGTGTGATATAACGCATTTTCTATGCATGAAATCAGTGTGCTATTTGCTATTTTCACAAGTGGTCGTAGGAAAAAATGTTTATTATGTATTTTGGAGCGAATAAAAATAAAATGATGGTAAAATTAGCTACGTTAATTTCGACCGAAGGTGACCGCTTTGTGCATTTCTTTCTACGTGGTTTTCTAGCTTTTTAGTTTCTTTTTTAAAGAAAAGAGTTTTTAATAGACATAATTAAATGTATTTATTACCTAATAAGTGTGTGTTGTGTGATTAATTGGTGATGGCTAGTCGAGAATGCAAGATATTCAAGTAGATTGTTAGGAGCTGTAAACATTTTGTTTAAAACTTTATTAAAAGTTTTAAAGACGTGTTAATAAAAAATAATATATATATTTAATAGTCTTTTTGACATACCGATAGATGGCGTAATGGACAATAAACTACTACGTTTCTGCAATATCTTCGCTTTTTATCGTCTAAACCGTACCCATTAGACAAAAATAATTCGAGAGCGGTCTGCGGTAGGTGATCTCACTTTAGCTTTGAAAGAAATATCTTCGGCTAGTGTAAAAATCTGCATCTCCAAGTTGGACAGTGTTCCGAGAGATGTTACTTTGCATTACAGGGAAATTGGATGCAGTAAGGAGTTTTTTCCTATTTTAATTTTCAAAGAAAATATCGTTTCATTTTAGCTTTAAAAAAATATATATGCGACTATTTATGTCAATAAGACGTCAGCTTGCTACTTGGGAGTATCTGCATTTAGCCCACTTTCGTGTCTTTTTGTTATCTTTTGCCAATAACTTATTAATGATGGATGCCATCATCTTAAACGCATTTTTTTGCCAATAACTTATTAATGACGGATGCCATCACTTTATCTGCAACACGTGGCCTAATAACGGCCAATTGCCCACTTTCGCGTCTTTTTGATACCTTTTTGCCAATGCCTTGCCATTAAAGAGTGTTGGCAATGCCAGTAAATTAAATGTACAACGCCGGCAAAAAATGTTATATGGGTCTTTATATGCACAGTTTTATTTTAATTAAAGTTTAATATTTTTAACCTTTTAGTTAGTTTTATTTATATTTTTGAAGTCGGTTTTTTTTTTTAAAAGTGTCTATTCTTTAATTAAAATATTCATATTTTTTTTTTAGGAAATGGTACCAGTGTACTGGAGACAACTTCCAGGTGGTACTTCAATTAAGATTCTTAACCACGCAGCCGATTTAGTTTTGGGAAATTTTAGAAAATACAATTACCCTCCAAGAGTTAACATGATCAAGTATGGGAGCTGGAGAGCTCCACTATTTGATGTTACCCGAATCGAAGTTCCTACTTATATTGTTTATAGTACTCAAGACTGGGCAACACCAGAAGCTGTAAGTATATACAAGGTGTTACAGAAGGTTGTTAAGAAAATTTAAAGACGGAATCTACATTTAAAAATGTAAAGAATATTCTTTATACTGCATGAGCAATGGGTTTTGGTATATCGGCCAGTAATAAAATAGCAAAACAAGCGCTACCCAAGTAGTAAGCTGACGTCATTTTTTCGGCATGCTAGCTCATAAAAATCTAATAACGTCATGTTTACGGGTCAACCCGTCAGAAAAATTTTGTGACATTATATGATCGTGTCAAAATCCAACCGAAATATCATATGACAGAAAAATAACACAAATAATTTTACAAAATTGAAATAGGAAAATACTCTACCGATAGATGGCGTAATGGACAATAAACTACTACGTTATTCAACATCTTCGCTTTTTATCGCCTACACCGTACCGATGAGAATAAAATAGTTTAAGACTGGTCTGCGGTTGGTGATCTCAATTAGCTTTGAAAGAAATATTTTCGGCTAGTGTTAAAATCTGCGTCTCCAGGTTAGACAGTGTCTCGAGAGATGCGACCTTGGAATTTTTTTTTATCTTTGGACAAACCACGAAGGCTAAAAGCCTAAATAATGGTACGTACCGTGGGTGTCTTAAGCGAGGTAAGAGGAAGTTTGTTGACACGGGACTTAAATACTTGAAGATTTGGGGGAAGGAAAGACCTCCGCGGGCAACAGGTTCCACAATCTAGAAACTCTAGGGATAAAAGAACGAACAAAGTGAGAAGTTTGGGGCCGGTCCAGTTGGACCGTATTGGGATGCATACGCGCGGAACCACGAGTTTCTCTGTTGGGAACCGTGAGTGGAGGAACTATACTGGACAATTCTTCAGAGCAGAAGCCATGGAAGTACCTATAAAAAAGCGATAAATCTTCAACAGCCCGACGATGGGCAAGAGGGGGAAGCCTTTCTGTAAGTGAAGGATCATTAATGAGACGAATAGCTCTTCTTTGAATAGAATCAAGAATGCTCAGGGTTGTTGGGGACGCCACGCCCCAGTTATGAGAACAATATTCCAAGGGAGGTCGGATTTGGGACACATATAACGTGTATAAATTAGAAGCGGAAAAATACTTTTTGGCTCGAAAGAGAAATCCAAGCTTTTTGAAGCTGCCGTGGCTATAGATACAATGGGTACGTTCATTCAACATCAGCAACTTTTTGTAAGCACAAAGCGATTCAGCGGAAAACGACCCAGCAGTTGGCAAGTCGTTGAACGCTTCGCTTATTAGTTCGACATTTCAGTTAAAAATATAGCCAAAATTTGACACATGAATAACAGAACTTCGCAAAGGTCGACATTTGCGCAAGACCAAATAAATGCTGAGTTTGGGTAGCATAAATAAAGACCGCTTTGTAAAATGGACATCTGCTGAGTTCAAGCAGCTTGTCATCCGGTCGGGTGAACACAACCGCTTACTAAGCAACTCAGCCGCTGAAGTCGGCTGAACGTACCCAATGTGTTTATGCCAGTTAAGGTTACTTTCAAATGTGACGCCCACGAGATTGAAGGTGTCTTTGCTCTGTAAAACTTGGCCGCTCATAAGTAGAGGATGAGTATTTGATGACAATTTTCGCGACAAGGAACATGACTGTGTTTTTGATGCATTAAAATGGACGAGATTTTTGGCGCCCCAATCCACTATTAAATTAAGATCCTGCGAAAGAGATATCTGCATCGCTCTGCGTTTTCCAAGTCAGGTTTAGTGATGGGTTTAGGAACCTGAAAACTGGAGTGAAGGGTACTATCGTCGGCGAAACTATGAATGGAATTAGTTGTGGACGAGAGAAGGTCGTTGTGAGGGACTCCAGCATTTACTTGGTGAAAGCTTGAAGAATGGCCGTCCACAATAACTGATATACGTCGATCAGATAGATAACTAGAGAGCCAAGTACAAAGTTTAGTTGAAAGCCCATAGGCGGGAAGGTTATTAAGAAGTGCGGCATACCAGACCTGGTCAAAAGCTTTGGATATATCAAGAGCAATGATCTGGACTCACCTAGAAACTCAAGAGACTTATTCCAACAGTGTGATACGAAGGAAAGAAGATCTGCTGTAGATCTTTTGTGGCGAAATCCATACCGCTTGTCGTGCAAAATTTTGTGTTTTTCTAAGTACTTAAGAATTTGTGAATTAATTAATTTTTACATTACTTCCAAAGAACTGAGAGAATTGAAATTGGTCTATAGTTAGATGGAAGAGATTTAGATCCTTTCTTGGGAATAGGTTAAACACGTGCAGTTTTCCAGCTCTCCGGAAAGATACCTGTGTCGTAAGAAATTCGAAAGAGCCGAGTTAAGATTGGTGCAAGTTCTGAAGCACATTTTTTAAAACGATTGCTGGTATGCCATCCAGCCCAGACGATTTCTTGGTGTTAAGGGAGGAAAGGATACGCTTAATGTCTTTTACTTTAAAAATAATATCGGGCATTTTATGAGGAACTGGGGTAACCGTTGGAATTATTTGGTTTTTGGTTTTTTCCTATTTCAATTTTTAAATAAAATATCGTATCATTTTAGCTTTAAACAAAAAAGTATTTGCGCCAGTTTCTTGTCATCTTATAGACGTCATTATGACGGCATTAACGGAACGCATTTTGTATGTGACTTAGGAAGGTCAATTTAACGTCATTTTGTCGTCATCTTATGACGTCTTTGCTGACCAAATGTGACCAAAAATGACTAAAAAAGACGTCAATAAGACGTCAGCTTGATGCTTGGGTATTAGTCACTCATCTTTACATGCCGGTATTTAGTTAGACCGTCTCTTTTCCTCACATTGCCGATGTGTTATGTTATTTAACTAAACCGGTATAAACATGAGCCTACTCTAAAATTATCATCAAGAATACTGTAGCACCCTGTATTTTTACTTTTAGGATGCACTACATCTATACAGAACTCTAAATGAGAAAGCAAGATACGGCATAAGAAAAATTGATTTGCACAACTTTAATCACATTGATTTTGTAATGGGAAGACATGCAAGGCAGATTGTTTATGATCCTTTGGTTAGAGTGATAAACGAAGCTATTATACCATAGAATATAATTGTTCCTAGTCATGTCAAGCCTGCTTTAAACCTCAATCTTTTATTTTTATTTAATTGCTTAATGCCCTAGTCCAGTTTTAATTAAACCCACTTTTGCAAAAAAAAATCTGATCTTATTGCAATTTTTTTAAACTTTATATTTTAAAAACTAGCCTTAGCTTATAATAAATATTATTTTTCAAACAATTTTTCTAAAAGTTTTTACCAGTAATAAAGTGTTTATCTACTGGTTCTAAAGAAACAATAGCTTTGTTCGCGGGTCTAGTAATGAACCGATTCTGAACCAGAACCGATCTGGTTTAAAATTATTTTAAAGCGCATGTCTAGTTATTTATTAGTTCGGAATTTTTATTTACCACGAACGATTTCCTATACAGCTGAGGATGTATTCTAACCTAGCCTTTTGGTTAGGATTTTTCATGGTTAAATTGGTTACTACACAAAAAATATTATTTAATTTAAACAAAAAGTAAATTGTTCTACTGTCAAAAGCCACTCGAGGTCTCTCGGCGGAAGACGAGGGATTCCCTGCTTCCTCTCTTTTTAACATAAGTATGTGTATTTAACTAAAGATACAATTCAAACAACAAGAAATGGTAAAATCTTGTAATATTGTCTATATTTTTTAATTAAATCTTTATTTATTTTATTGCATACATACATTCATACGGAATACAATTTAAAATCCTTTGCTTATATACACTCAGAATCACAAAAATATAAAAAAAATATTCAACAGGTATATTAACCCGCATAAAAAGTGGCAGAAATAAATAAACTGTAATACAACGGTTTATTTCTGTACCAGAAAAACAGAAAACAGCTGGCCATGTCGACAATGCGCATGAAATTCCAAACTGAACTTTTAGTTCCAACAAAAATCCCAGGACTGCTAATCAGGTTACGAACCGGTAACGCACTGATTCCATTGTAACCCGCGAACACAGAACTGTTACTAAAAATTCAGGATTTTACTAACCGCGAACGCTGCTTTTTTACTGCGCATGCGAATAGTCCCAGAACCGGTTCAGAATCGAACCCGCGAACAAAGCTATTAAAACGCAATTTTTGACTGAACGTCAAACGTATTTCTGTTTATTCAGAAAGTTGTTTTTTATAATAATCGTTTTTTATATTTTTAATCTATATTGGTCAGTGCAAATTTAAAATGCTTTTCCCGCCATTTTCGACGCGAATCCGCAAAAGAGTTGAGATAAAGTTAACTTTTTTGCTTTTTCCACTAGATTGTTCGTATTTTTTAAATCAATAGCCAGGACCTATAACCTTAAACTAGTTGATGAGCTTGATGTGTTGTTGCTTGAAGATAAGACAAGATGTTAAAGATCCATTTTTAATAAAAGAAGTGTTATGGACGACATTCACTTCACTTATTTTACTTATTTACTTCAGTATGATATTTGGCGAAAACAAACGCTAGGGACAAAGCACTGGATGCACGCCATTAAAAACAAACAATTTTGTTCTTTCAAACAAAAATAGTACCTACATAATTCTCAATTTCAAAAATCCGAAAATAATAAGATTTTATTATTTTCTTTGCATTACAAAAGTGGGTTTTTACATAATAAAATTAAAATTGTTTATTATTATCCATTATCCAATCCATTTTCCATCCCACAGACAGATGATGATTGACATCTAGTGACCTTCACAACCGTAGTATCAACCAAAAAAAATTCTGACATAAAATCACTCTATTCAAAACAAAACGCTTTAATATTTTCCGCTACAATGGACGTGTCAGCGGATTTTCTGCGCGTATTTTTAATACGCGGGCACCGCTCTCATGGAAAGCCGGCTTAATGGAATATACACTGTTTGGCATATAATTAACTTACCCTATTTTAATCTGACGAGCTCGATGATGGATATATATTTGTTTTCTACGATCGGCACTGTATACGGGTCTTATTTTCGGTGAAGGTACTTAACCAGGTACAAGGTATTCTCCGGAATATGCGCTCTAGTAAATCCCGAAATCCCTTGGCATGGGTTTAATTAAAACTCGACAAGACTTGATTACTTAAGAATCGACTATTTCATATAGTTAGAACCATATTTATTTCATTCTGAAAGCGATGCCGCCAAGTACGCAAAAAATGATAAAGTAAACAAACCTTTTCGAATGCACATAGCCTCTGAGAGAGCCTGATTACATATTATTTAGATAAATAAATAAAAATATTTCTAAAACACGTATCACGTACTTAAAAAACATCCTCTTATTTCGTCTTTGGCGTACCATAAAACCTGTAACGCGTGGCGTGGTCGTAGGGGTGAATATTTTTTGCTGCAATAAATCATTGTTCACAAAAGGGTTTATTTGCTTTATCATTTTTGTATACTTGGCGGCATCGTTTTCAGAATGAAATAAATATGGGTCTAACTATAATAGTATCATTTTACTCTCCTATTTACCAGTACATTTATAAGGTTTTAAAGTTACCATGGAGGACATTTATACGCTGTTTATTAAAGTTTATGTAGTAATATTTTGAATTGTTAAACCAATTTTTAAATAAAAATTTTAAAAATATATACCTAGAAATAAAAAAATAATAATAAAGCGTATATCTTATCCTCACAAATACGATGTGTTCATCTGACTATCTATTTATAATAAAATGTATGATTGCTTATAAATATTACTATTTATTTCAATCCTCTTTTCTATATGTAACTAACCCTATAATTTTTAAGGTATATAATATATAGAAATTTTTAGAAAATCATATAAACATGTTTGTTCTTCCGTCCGATATGCAATCAAATCATTGACCCGGTATTGGTTTCTCTTAGGATACAGGGGATATTCAAAAATATTTCGTTTTCCAGACTACTTATTTTTTTAAATTTAAAAAATTGTGCATAATATAACACCATGTTGGGTTGTCTAGGATAACACCTCAACTACCCTTAAGTTTAAACACCTTTTGTACAACTGCACTTGCAGATATGCATTTTAACCAGAAATACTACTATTTTTTTTTATTTTTAATACAAGCTCCATTTTTTCCTATAGTTTATTGATATACTCGGGTGTTGCTCCGTCGAGCAGGACATAGAGAATCCCATGTAAGTTTTGAAGGTGTCAAATATTATTTTAGAAAAAAATGCTATTGTGATTTATTGAAGAGCACAGTAAGTTCCACCCAAAATGAAAATTTGAGCATTTTTCAACCAACCAGTAAAGAGTAAACTGTTTAATACTTATGCAACGTAGTATCTCATTATGCACCCTGTACTCTAGAAATCAACACTAAAAACACCATATCGATTTATTAGTGACAATTTAGATCATTAATTTATAATGTCATTGCCAAAACTGAACAATTTTATACGGGAATTTCAAAAGAATCCTCGCATTTCATTTTAGTTTACAGCTAATTCCAACACATGCACTCACAGTTACGCAAGACAATAAAACAAATTTTTCTACATTTAGAAATCAATTTATGATGAAAATATCAGGATTTAATCAAATGCTCAAATATTCCTCCATTAACTGCCAGACAATAACCCAAACGATTATAAAATTCATTTCTTACGTTGGCTAGTTGGTACATCCATATTCTGGCACATTCAGCGGAAATAGCATTCCTTAGCTGGACTACATTTTCATATTTTTTATTGGTAGCTTAGTTTTTAAATGTCCCCATAAAAAAATCGTTTGGCAAAAGATCACGTCGATTTTCTTCACATTTGCAATTATTGATTACTGTGCCTGTAATTTCAAATTTTTTATCGTCCGTTATTGTCGATTTACTTGGTTTTGGCCTATTGGGAAAATAGGCTGCAAACATGTCCGCTACTCTTTGATAACTATTTCCCTGGTGAAACCATTTTATAATAGTGATTTTTTTTTATTTAAGTAGTTCATTATTTAAGAATGATGTGACATTGATCTGACAACTTGAGAGTAAGAGGTTAAATAATTTTTCTAGTATTTTATTATAAACTTCTAATAATACAAGGCGGGTAAGAAGATAGGAGATTTGTAACTTATTTTAGCATTTATCTCTTAGCTGGCGGACTGAGAAGAGCTGAAATTTGTACACTGGGTACAACTTTTCGTGCTCTTTAAAAATCCTAATTTTATTTTCTTCTAAAATAATTAGGGGAGCCAATATTAAACCACTTCAATATTTACATGGGATTCCCTATGTCCCGTTTAAATATTTTGATTGTATGAAAGCTTATTGTTTGGCAATTCGTAAATGACATTTACAACAAAATCACTAGCCTTCGGCAAGTGTTTTTGGAAAGAGCTCATGCTGGGTTAGTAAAAAGTACTGCAATTTTAAATATCTTTAAAACCGCTAATAGTATTATCGGCATCGTTGCCAGATTTCCCTGGTTTGTGCTACTGGACACCCTGTATGTATGTAGGTAACTTGATTGAAATTGATAAAAACTTTGATGTCTATTGGTGCCTAAACGGTGAGGATTATTGAATTGAATTGATTAATAAAGAGTACCTTATTTTTTACGTTTCTGATTGTCTATAAAATGGCGCCCCCAGCTTTGTGCTTTCTGTTAAAATATAAAAATTATGATGTAAATAAATTTTAAGTTTTAGGTAAAGTGCCCTCTGGCAGTATTTAAAAAGTACTTTTGTCTCAAAATTTTAGAAACTGCAAAGCTCGATTTGTGTGCCAAATATCAACTGGATTGGTTAAAAAATAAATGCAATATGGAGAAAAAACCAAAATAAAAATTGAACTTTGTCGGCTTGTAACTCGAAAACGAATGACATTAAAAATATATATATATATATATATATATATATATATATATATATATATATATATATATATATATATATATATAAATATATATATGAAGCTCTACCCTTATTTTGTCAAGTAGAATTAACCCCTTAAGATTCGTGATCAATTTTTGAATCACCCTGTATTTAAGCTATCACTTATAGTTTTTGAAATTTTGGCAAAAATCCGGAGGGGTATTTTTTTCTGAGTTTTTGTTAATAATCATTATATATTTTTCTTGTACAAAAATTCAAAATACATCTTTTCTAGATGCCATTTCGGATCATCAACTATCAAAGTCGATTGATGAGATAAGGTCACGACATTCGCCATATTGGCTAGCGCGGCTGTGACGTCAAATCGGGCCATTTTCGGCCATGTTTGATTTTAGGCAGATCAGTGGCGTAGAATTAAGGAGAAAACAAAAAAGAACCGTATGGTGTAAACAAAATTTATTGGATTATTTTAATAGGCATAACTTAAAACAAAAACATAAATGTGGTTTAAATATTGAAAATTAAAAATTATCAAAGCGACGACAGGACGATGAGGTACCTGGCAGAGCAAAACATTTTCCATGGTTCCGTTAGTCAAAAACCATTTTTAAAACTTTGTATACAGGGTGTCCGCTAATGAATGATACAAAGAAAAACCACAGATTCCTTATGCTAAAATATTAAAATTTAACCAAACATACTTAATATCCAAAAGTTTATAATAAGGAAGATACGGGGGTGTCATAGTAAAAAAGAAAAAGTAAATTTAATTTGATAATTGTTCCCCCTTTTTAAATATCTTAATAAAACGGTATCTAGGGATTTTTAAACATTAGCTTTTCAGATCGAATATTAATTTTTGTGTGTATACTAGAGGGCGATGGATACACTATTTAAAATTCTCTAAAACTACCCAATTTTTTGTTACTACTCTGTATGTATGTAAACTAGTAAGCTTCTCTATGCTTTCTGCGCAAAAAGGTATACTTAGTAAGAATCGGTCTTGACAACCGTTTTTAAGGTATTCACGTTTTAGTTGTTTAATGCACCCGAAAGTATGTATGTACCTTCAATAACATCGTATTAGCTATAATTACAACTGCGCAGATATAAAAAGCTAATATCTAAAAACTCTTGGATACCGAGTTTTATTAAAATGTTTAAAACATATCAAAAACTATCGAAATGCATGAATAAAAATATTTATATCTCTTTACCCCGTATCTTCCTTATCATTAACTTTTCGATATAGGTATGTTTGTTTAAATCCTAAATGGGTATTTTCGCATAAGAAATCTGTGGTTTTTCTGTGTACCATTAATTAGCTCATGACACTCATCTGTATCATATGTATATAAGAACACGAATGACTGAAAACTATTCGACTAAATACTATCAAAATATCTAAAATAGTCCGAACAAATAATATGTGAAGTCTCTAAACTAACCAAAAACATTAACAACTGGAAATCCTTGCAAAATATACAACCAAAATGAAAATGGCAAATTTCCACAGTTTTACCAAACAAAGCTTCGACAAGGCACGACTCTGTCATCAGCTGATAATGCTACCAACTTTGAACAGAACTGCCAACCGAAATCGTAATTCTCACACCCTCACGTCCCTGACAAAAGCTATCACCGGTCTTGCTTATGTCTAAACTCCCTTCTCATAAAGAAACTCCG
>JACEGR010010672.1:0-18072 GCA_014170235.1 Listronotus bonariensis
GAACCGTTCTATTACCTCCCTGAGTTTAATGCTTTGTCGCATTGCTTCACGTCAGGTTGTGTGTGACATGTACAGTGCATTTCTTAATGTCCTCCCTCTGGGTTATAACGGAAAAATTCTCTAGTAAAAATATTGTTAAATACTCAATCCCAATAGTGACAAAGTGGGGATGAACAGTGTTTTATCCATTAAAACTTACTTCCTTAGCAATTTTTTGGGTGATCAACATATGCATTTGACTTTAGCCTTTATTTACAGCATATGGGTCAGGCTGATGAAAAAATATATATTTGCCACCAACTTTATTTGTTTACCTAAGCTGTAAAACACCTCCCTTAAATAATACTATAATATCATAATTTCTCTGTAAAATATTTAAATTGTAAGATTTCAAATAATGGTGACAACTCTATGACACATGACAACAACATCTAATTATAATTGGTCTTGTGCAGTGTTGGCAAGTATTTTTAACTTAATTAAATCCTTTTGGTATCTGATATTATTACTCAAATATTTTTAAGCAAAGATGAATTATAAGTGGTGGTCAGGTAAGTTCTGAGTAAGTTAAATCTTTTTTTTTTCAATCATGCCTGGCACTATACACACTTTTTAAAAAAATAGGGCAAAAAGGACTTTTTTCCGGATTTTCTAAAAAAAATGTGTATTATTGGCAACTTTCATTTTACACACATTTTTATTCAAACTGGTAATAACAGTGAGTCTTAGTATCAAAATGTATACAAAGTCCGTACTTGTATTAATTTTTGTAAAAAAAGCAGTTTATCCAACGATATTTTTATTTAAATGTTTTATATACGAAACTCTGTTACTTGAATCTTTTAAAAACGCAAAATTCGTGGATACTTTATTTTTACCAGACCCTAAAACTTGTTTGGCTTCTGTATATCGTTGCGGCATATTTAATAATAACTACTTATATGCAAAATTCTAACACTTCACAGTTATCGTATATAAAAATTAAAATACATTTCTTAACATTCAAAATCGTTATGAACAATTTACTTTGCACGAATAATTTGCGTTCACAAAGTTGCAGGTTAAGCACAGGTTCACAGTACAGCAAAATAGGTCTGGATAGACGGTTAGTTTAAAACATACATAGCTACTAAAGACTTACAATTTTCCTACTTTATTTTCCAAATTTTGATTACTTTTGGGTTAATTACGGGTCAAGGTTGTAAAACTTTAATTTGCGTACCTTAAATTAACCAGTAAGATTGGGCCAATTGAGTTCATACTTGGAACAAAAACATCATAAGTATGGAAGGTAGATTTTATGGCTTGTGACTGGACTGGCTGGTTAGTAGAATCAATATAGCTGTAGAGTTCTAAAAATAATATTAAGCAGAGCTTAATAAACATTAAATATACAGGATGGTCCATAAGTAATGGGCCAACATTCAACTGGAGAACTGTGACGTTAAAATATTGCGATTTAACTAAAGTTACTTCAGTACAAAAGTTGATATTTAGTGAGATACAGGTGTTAAAGTTCAAAAATATTTTCAAATTATTTTGATAATTCACCTAAATACATTTTGAACATTGGAATAAAACTGGGTATCGAAGTTTTTCGACATGACCTATTCATATCTAATAGTAATTTTTAGGTGTGAAACTAGAGGACGCCATCTATACTACTTTCAAGTTCTCTAATCTTAAGTTTTTGAGTTTAAGATTCATTGTTTGACCTTTTATTACTGTAATACAAACTCTTTGTAATGAAAAAATTATTTTCTAATTTTTTAGTTCGGTTGCATATAAAAGCGTGTTTTTTTAGTTTTTTTAAACTATTATTTATTTTTCATTTTTTAGTTCGATATATCAATTAGTTTTCTGCGGACATGTGATATTGAAATGTTTCACGAACTATTTCGTAATCTAATCATTTCATTTGAAGCTTCACTGTTGCATGGGGTTTCAGAACGCAACTACTCCGAACAAGTTTCTGACAGCCTTATGCTGAGAGTACGTCCGAAACTGCACGCATGCGCAGATCGCGCACTAGCTCTTTCTCTGTTACTCTCCTACAGAAAATCTATAAAGGAATTTATTTATCCTGGCGATCCTAATCAGAATAACGGGATACTGTTTTGCAGATTATTGCATTGTCATGGGTCCTTGATACGTGTGCAAAGTTTCAAAGAAATCGAATCGCTGGAAGTTGGTGAAAATTAAGCTTAAAGATTCCGTTACCACTACATACAACCCAAGCTAAAATTAATAGTTTAAAACCAAAAAACACGCTTTTATATGTAACCGAACTACGATTAGAAAATAATTTTTCATTGCGGAAATACTGTCATTTCAGAGTAAAAAGCGTAAGTGCATTTTACTATTTTTTCATAACTTTTCCATCATAGATATTTGCAAATATAATAATTATAACATTTAATATATTTATCACCCCACGCTTTTTTACTATGAAATGACAATATTTTTTTAATGAAAAATTATTTTCTAATTTTTAGTTCTGGTTGCATATAAAAGCGTGTTTTTTAGTTTTTTTAAACTATTAATTATTTTTCATTTTTTAGTTTCTGCTACTCTTGACAAAATGGCGAAAATTTTTTTAATGAACAAGAGTGGCAAATTTTAAAATTTTTCCAACAGATTGCAACTCACTAAAAATTTACTAAGTAGGAATCCCTCGTCTTCCGCCGAGAGACCTCGAGTGGCTTTCGACAGCATAAAAATTTACATTTTTGTTTGAAAAAAAATACATTTTTTTTTAAATTTTACTTACCTTTAAATTTTGACATAAAATTTAATTCTCTACAACATTATTTACTTGTACACTTTTGTCAGATTTTTAAAAATAAAGGTACTTTACTCTTGGTCATAATAATTCATATTTTTAGTTATAACTCGCTTTGTTTATTACCAATCAGGTAAAACTTTGTATGCATTAGTTTTTGATCATGCGACCAGTATTCTCAAAACGATGTCAAAAAATTCCAAAATATTGGTTCATTTGTCCTCTTGTAACACCTATCCTGGGACACACTGTATACGCGTGTTGATTTATTACACTTACATTATCTATATTATAAAATCGACACTAAAATGGAATAAATCAATTTAGATTTTTACGATAAAAGCCTGTCTGTATTTTTGTAAAGTAAACTAAGCCTAGAGAATCCATTAGCACGCTATGTTTTAATTTCCTGAAAGATAATTAAAGGGAACAAAGGAAGATTGTCTGGAGTATGAGCTGTTTGTCGATATTACTTACATTACACGCAAATACTCGTATATTTGATAAAATAATCAATAAATCATTTTTATTTACTTTTACATACAGGGCAATGGCGGCGCCAGGGGTGGGCGCGGTGTGGCGAGCGCCCAACCTAAATTGCTCTCGCCTCACCGTTCGCTCAACCTGCTAATTGAACGCAAAAAAGTCATGTTCAAAAAACCATTCCATTTAAATATTGTATATTACATTACAAGTGTGGAAAATGACTAATTTCACAAGAGTGGGAATATTGTAGCACGAGGCGTTAGCCGAGTGCGACAAACCCACGAGTGTAAGAAAGTCATTTTCACACGAGTACTGTACACTATTCTTCCTACGACCACAAATTATTCACCAAAAAATAAATAAATTAAAGTTTGTCTGTTCAGAAAAAATAAAAAACAATTGAGAACTTTGCAACACTAGGATGACATTTACTTTGCAACACTAGTGTGATATATACTTTTCCTCACTGCTATATTATACTGTTTTGACAATATTTTTACATCGAAAATCACCTACCTAGAAGCATTATATAACTTTTATCATTTTGGAATTTAAAAAGGCCCTCACTTAATAAAAATTGTATGGTTTTATTAGGTAATAACGCTAATAGTTTAATACGGTTTTCTGCTATTATAAGTGTTTTTTAAAAATTATCGATTCTTACATATTTTAGACACTCTTCTAAATAAAACGTAAGTATATACAAAATATTCCGTTTTTAAAAAATATTAGTAAATAAACTTACGGGACCGGGGAGTAAAAAGGGGTGCTGGGTGGGGTAAAATTGGTAAAACAAGTCAATGAAACTGAACATCACATATAAAATTAAGTAAAAATAACAGTTTTTCCTCATATTTTTAAGAAAAATATAAAAAATATGTAAATTGTAAATGCATAACCTAAAGTCCTAAAAGTAAGGAAAAACGACTACCAAACGTCAGTTACCATGCAAAATATGGAAAGCATTTGGCAACATCGGAAGGGTCTGATTCTATTTACAAATGGATAAAAGAAAGTGGATTCATTAAGTGTGTATTAGCCTTAGGTTTAATTAGGGATTAAAAGAAAGATTTAACTAGTTGTTTGAGTACACGAAGAAAGAGAGGAAGGAATTTGATCTATAGGCTTTTTTTCTCTGGCGCTTTAGGTCGAACGGTTAAGCGGCAAGGCTGCCTCTATAAAGTACGTGCTCAAAGGTAGAAGGGAGATTTTTAATTTGATCTACTTACCTGACAACACTGTGCCAGTCAGTGAAAGTTGTTTTTGTGGTTATGTCTATTTTTGTTTATGTTTTTATTTTTCGTAAATTTTAATAAATATAAAATGATTTTCGCTAATTTGGGTTCTACCGTTTAAGGTAAAAAAACGTTTTTTTACTGTCACTACAATAAATGTGTCACTTGCAAAACCAATAGCAGTTTTTAGAATGACATTATAATATGTATCACACCAGTGTTGTAAAGTACTTTGCAACACTAGTGCTGTAAAGTACTTTGCAACACTAGTGTGATATAACGCATTTTCTATGCATGAAATCAGTGTGCTATTTGCTATTTTCACAAGTGGTCGTAGGAAAAATTATTTAGTCAGCTCATATTCAAGTTATCCGAATTATGAAATTCTTGAATAAATGATCTATGGTCGCAATATTAAGATTACCAGTATGTTGCGCTATGTCATTAGAAACGGATTTTAGTGTAAAATTTAAATATAAAATAAAATATCCTAATAATATGTTTAAAAAATTTCAAAGTTGTTCCCCTCAGTTATGTGTACTTATTTAAAATTTTAATGTATATCTTTTCGTTACTACTTTGTCTTTTGAATGGGACTTTTTGTTTAAATAGAAATTTAAATCATGTAGACTCTCGTTTTAAAGACCCTTTAATTCTCTTAATTCTCTACTCAACGCTACTTTGTTTTTAGAAATCCACAATTCCACACCGTTTGAAATTTGGCTTAAATACCGTACAAACAGTACGGTTTTAAAGAAATTGGCTTGTAAGTCTAGAACGGCTGTGCCGATTTTCAAAAACAAAGTGGCGTTAAGTAGGGAATTCAAGGACCTTTGAAACGGGGTGCTACATGACCTTTATTTTTGTTTGAAAAAAAAGTTGCCAGTGCCCTCTTGATACTAGACCACGTGACCAAAAGTATTTTAATGCCAAAAAATAGCTTAAGTGTCACCATTTTTCACAAATTTTACCCGATCTCGATATCTTGACCCATTCAAAAGTTAAGGGGAGAGAAATTTTAAAAACCGCAATGTATGTACAAATTGGAGTTAACTGCAAACGCCTGTAACTCTAGAACGACTGGACCGATTTTTAAACATAAAATGGTGATGAATAGAGCGAAAGGGTTTTAAAACAAAGTGCCACATGACCCCTCTTTCCATCTAAAAAAAGTTGCTAGTGTCTCTCAAACCAAAATTACTTTTACGCCAAAGAGTAGTTTAAGTGACACCCTTTTACCCAAATTTTACCCGATCCCAATAACTTGTCCCATTTAAAAGTTAAAGGGTCTCCCCTCTTTAAGATTCTCACTGTATATATCACTAAAGGTGGTAGTAAGATATTTTTTGGTTTACACAGCCTACTAAGCAAACAATTTTCTCGAAAACTGTTTGTTTTATTACAAAAATGTAAAAAAACAAATATTTGAATTTTTCTGTGGCCATTAGGCTGGTGTAGCTTAACTTTTAAAATTGATCTTACACATAAAATTTTGGTCATCAACAGGCTGTACCCCCATTAATACCCCCTATGGTAGAAAAATCTTTAATAAATTAGTGGGATTTTACCTTCTTTAAAGACACACAATAAATACAACTTTTTAACTGATAGAGATGTGCAAATTTTTGTAAGATTTGATGCAAAAATGTTGTTACAGTTTTTTTACCTAATTTGCGATGATTGTAGGTTGGCGGAGGTTTCTTTTCAGTTAATGGGACCTTAAAAATAAGCTTTTAAAATATTTGTACTGAATTTTAAAACGTCCTGTATTCATATAATAACAATATTGCACTGCGCATTTTACTGCCCACCCTCTACATTTCTCTGCCGGATATCGCCTAACGCTACTAACACAGGATGTCTTACGGGTAAGGGTTGCGATCAATTTCTTGAAAAATAAGCCTTGAGAATTTTTGAAAACTTGATAACCATATGAAGACAGTGGGGAACATATGATTAAAATACTTTGACTATTCTACCACTTCCCGTTATACCGAAAGTTTATGTAAACTTCCTTATTTTAAACTGAACACCCCATACCGTATGACACAAGATGTTGTTATTCCCCCAAATTTTTTGTTAGTTTTAAAAAAGAATAATAAAAATAGTATTATTATCACACTAATTATTTTTTTTACATTCTCACAACCCCAAAATCACCTCCGGTTTAAGCAGAAGTCCTATCAACTTTCTTATTTTAAATAGGAGAAAGTAGGGTAACGGTGCGCGTCGGGTAATGGTGCGCATGGCAAAATGTCGCATCGAGGGGATACAATAGACAACCCTGTCAATGCTACATTACTCAACCCTTCTGATGCATTAATGTGGCCAATATTTGGATCCATAGCCCATTCCCAAAAAATACCGCAGCTCGAGTTTTTATTTTCTAATGTTTCCTATAAATATTTAAGCTACAGGAAATAAGGCAATGGATCTACATTTTTAATTTGATTTTTTTCTTTTTTTTTTACCAAGAGGTATTTAAATATGAATGGTTTGTATTTATAAGATTATAATTAAATGAATGGTTTTGATGACGAAATTATTTTTTAAGATGTAAATCACGAAGGGGAAGTGTGCGCACGTATGCGCATCTTTACCCCGCACAAAGGTAAATGGTAGTTTTTTCAAATTTTATTTTATTTTTTAAATGTCCAAAAATCATACCAAAGATCACAATAACTTTTTATTCTTTCAAAGATCTTTAAGAATCATTAAATAAAAAAGAATTATTGAAAAAAATATATTAAAGCAGAGAGACGGTTTAAGGTACTTCAATTAACCCTTAGAAAAACAATTTAAAGAAAATAAACTTGTTCTGCCACGTTTGTTGCGTAAACCGGTATAAAGAAATTGGGCTTTTCACACAGCGCAGCGTCTGCGCTGTGTGAAAAGTCCAATTTGTTTATATGCAATACATGTATCTTGGATCCGCGTATCTCGCATACAGTATCTTCGTCTGAAAGAGCTCTAAAAATATCAAACACAAATATCGAATAACATTTCGGCGTAACTGCCTGTGGCAGCGTTGTCAAGTTAAAAATATTCGATTCTTGGTATATAGTATAATCAGGTTTTAGCCAAAGAAAGACATTAAAGTTTTCATGCAGAAAATGTAAACAACTTGGCAACCATGAAAAGGCGATGATTACACCCTCTGCGATTACCTTCCATGATAAATGACAGAGACATAGTTATAGGAACTTGCGTTAAACCAGAGAGAGCTAAAACGTAATGGACAAATTTCCAGGACCAATTACGCGTCTCATTCTTGTCTCTGATAATGTTACAAAAAAATAGCACTGCTGAAACGACAAAGTTGACCTGCGCATAATCCGAACGGTTGCAAACATTTCTGACAGCTTGCTGTAACAAACCTAAACAAAATTACAACCTTACCTCTCTATAATATTAGTATTGATGGAAATTTACCTGCTTTTTTAAAATTATGTTAAAAAAACTTAATTTCATTGGAGCTTTCATTAGTTTAGAAGGCCTCTTCGAAAAAGTGTTGCCTAATCTTGTAGTATTCTCTTTACATACAGTAACGTAGCTAGGCGTTGGCGGTATGAGCAGTCGCTTACAGCCTTGCGCCTTACGGACCTCACAGTGTAAGGGGCGAAATGTTATGTCAAATCTACAAAAGTATTGACATTAGTCGTTAGATACTGTCATCTTAAATTTTGCGGAAGATAGGCAATAGTGAAAGACGTGATTCTTTTTTTTTTGTAATTTTTTTAATCCGTGTAAAAAAACCTTTACAAACAAAGGGAACCTTTTTTTCCGAACACCCTGTATACCTTTTAAAAAGAGTTAGATACATGAAAAAAAAAAAAAGGAACCTACTTCATACAAATCCTATACATACCTATAGCAGTATAACAAAATGTTACATGTAAATCCCGGTTTTTATTTGAGCCTTTTTCGTATTTACACTGTTTGTTGCGAATAAAAAAAATCACTGTTATATCCATCAGAACAACATGAAAATTAAAAATATTGTCGCTTATCCCAAATAATAATACAAAATCTAAACCAACGGCTTAAACACGTGCACATTTTGCTCTTTAAAATTATAGTTTTTTGTTTTATGTATTTTAACTTATTGTAAAAAACAGTTTAGTTGCAACAGACAAAATTAAAAGCATATTTACATGTGTGAAAATGAATTCGCCAGCCATAGGGAATTAAAAGCATAGGAAATATTCGAGGTGAGGTGTCCGACTAAAGGCAGAAGCAGTGTGCCTCTGATTCCGTTTTACTCAAATCGGCACACTCGTTGCAGTGGTGAATTGTGGGAGAGTATATACCAGATGCTGGAAGTGAATGCACGTATTCGCTATGGTTGGCGGTTTGGTTTCCATACCTATATGTATATTAAAATTCGATAGAAAAACTATTTAAAGTTCTTTCAAATAGTAAATTCAAGGTGTTTATGCTTAATTTTGTTCTTTCGCCAAGATAGACATCATTTTCTAATTTATTTCCAACAATATTTAATGTTTTATTCACTGGGACATTTGTGAATAAACTAACAACATCAAAACTTACCAGTGTATAATTTGGATCAATATCTATGTTTGATAATTTCTCTAAGAAATGTTTAGAATTTTTAATGTATGTATCAGTGTTGTTTACCAAAGGATCTAAAATGTTAAGTAGACATTTTGCTAATAGATGTGTAGGTGAGTTTATACAACTTACTATAGGACGTAAAGGTATATTGGGTTTATGTATTTTTGGTACTCCGTAAAAATGTAGTGTTTCACTGTTTTGAGGTGTCAGTTTAAATCTTTCATTATCTGTAAAATAGTTTTTATGTTTCTTTAACATATTATAAATTTTTCGTTCAATACATTCAGTAGGGTCATTGTTTATTTTTGTGTAATTACCATCATTTAAAAGAGACATTATTTTATCATCATATGTATTACAATCTATTATAACTGTTGCATTTCCTTTATCTGCAGGAAGAATTTTTATGGAATTGTCTCTTTTTAATGATTGTAATGCTTTGTTTTAATTTGTGTTAGATTTTGCTTAATTTTAAATGGTTTTTCTAACGCGATTTTTGTTCTAATTAATAATAATCGCCTTCCATATTTTCTTTAATTTTTTATGCCCTTTTTTGTCACCATTTGTTTTTTAGCAATTCAATATAAATGGCGGGTAACATGACATTCTTGAACGCCATTTTCTCAAAAACTAATTAAGATTTTAGGTAGTAGTTATTTAAAAATAACGACCGTGGTGGCACTACCGCGTTGTCTAAAAGGTGCTGTGAAATGCAACTGCATGTTTCAGTGCTTGGACAACGTTGACGGAACAGGAGGAACGATGGGTTAAACATCTAATAACCCGACACCCACGGTACTCTGGTATTTAGGCATAGACCTTCGTGGGATGTCAAAAGAGTGGCGAGCAGTGGTGTAGTGGCTAGCGTGTCAGCCTCTTACCGCAGCGATCCGGGTTCGAATCTCGGAGTCGGACATCGGATTTTTAATAGCTCGTCACCTCACAGTTGGCAATGGCAAACCACTGTGTAGTATTCTGCCATTTCTAGGTAGTAGTTATTTAAAAATAAGTAATGTATAATAATAACGTCCGTGGTGGCACTACCGCGTTGTCTAAAAGGTACTGTGAAATGCAACTGCATGTTTCAGTGCTTGGATAACGTTGACGGAACAGGACAATATTGAGTTAAACATCCAGTAACCCGGCACTCACGGTACACTGGTATTTAGGCATAAGCCTTCGTGAGATGTCATAAAGATAAAAAAAAACAAAAAAAAGATAGGTATAATAAGTGGTACATGTATTTTTCTGGAATTGCCTGTAAAATTGATTTTTACAAAAATGTACAGGGTGTTCCATTTAGAATAGCAAAGTAAAGAGCATATCTATTTAAACCGAATATGCCACATGAAATCTGATAAATCAAAAACTTGCATACTATTCAACCATACATCAAAATTTTGTAACACTTCTCAAGAAAATAACAAACTTGAAAGTAATCTCATGGGCACCCGTATCTGCAAAAGTCGCATTTTTATTTATTTATTTATTTTTATTTTATTTGTTTTTAAATTATTTGTGAACCAAATAGGACAATACCGTATTCTATTTTGTAAAATTCTAAAAATAGAACAAAAAATTAAAATTTTCTTGATGGCGCACATTATTTTATTGGTATGTTTTTAAAACGCCCCATTTTTGTCAGTTTTGTCTTTATTTTTCTTTTTAATTTTATTTAAAATTATAGTAGAAATTTCTCAATTTAAGTAAAAATGCTTATATTACATATTAAAGTAAATCAAATTTAATTATGTCCTTCTCTTTAAAATTCTTGCGCATAATTTTTTTATGTGCGCAAATAAAAAATATTACAATCTTATTTGCCTAAAACGTATCGAAGAAAAATGAAAGCCTTTCAAAAGAAACCAATACCTATTAATATATCCTACAAAGAAAGTGTCAATCATATTTTGTAGCATGTTTGTTTCAATTTCAATAATTTTAAATGTTCTTTTAGTTTATACGGAAAAAATAAGAGAAAACTTAAGATTGACCTAAAGTTATATTTTACTAAAGGAAAAAATAATATGATATTTAGGGATCATTTTTCCAACTTTTTATTGTCAAAGTTAAATCCATGGATTTGCAAAAAGTTCAACAGGCATTTAGAGTAAATCTAGGTGTCATGGCTCTTTTATGTGTGATTTAACATTTGAATGAAAAAGTTTCTTACAACGAAAAAGATAGATAATATATAGAATGTAATAAAAAACCACTGTTTTTTGACCAATCAAATGTGTAGTTTTGGTTGCATTACCATGACAACACAAGTATTTATCGGAATTTTTTTCTTCTGCCTAGGGTACCCTGGAGCGAATTATTGTGGGAATTTTTTGACATAATCATTGAATTTGTTGTAACTTCATGTCTGTCATTCACATACATAATAAAAGAAAGTGTTATTTTGTACCAGTTGTAGTATTTCAGACATAACATAATATAAAATAATGTAAGGTTTTAAGATCCTAAATGACAATTTTATACAACTACAGTTAGTAAAATAATATCGTAAGACTGAAGTACTAGACATAAGTGGAGAGCAAACAAAAGCAAGGTATAGGTCTAAAAAAATAAAATAAACAATTTTTACCAATTAAACAATGAGAAGCTCTAAAATTACATATATTGGTAAAATGGAAAATATTTATTTTATAGTAAAAAAATTTTAAAGCTCGTGTCAAAGTTACAAATATTAATTTAAAAGCATATTATTTAACACAAACTTGGTGTGAAATTTTCTTACCGAATACCACACGTGCTTAAATTATTCCGGGAAATTTTTCTCGGCCACGAATATTTTAAGAAAATTCTAATTTTTAAAATATTCGTGAAAAATTTCCGGAAATAAATTTAGCACTAGTGTTATTACAAGTGAAAATTTAGGGGCAGCATATAAATGTGGATTCGGAGTGGCCTCTTTTTCATGATACAGGATGTTTAAACTTCTGTTTAAAATATTTCAAATTTATTGGAAACCCTTTGAAATATTACATATATTTTTAAAGTACCTACACATTTACACTAAGCAGGTTCAAAAAGCCCAAATTTAATACACTGATCTATTTAAAAGACTATAAATGTAAGAAATAAGCAAATTAATATAAAATGCACCTATTGGAGCAAGGTATTTTTTAAATGAAAAAGTCCAAGGTTGCTGGACTGTGGCTAAAAACTTGCCCACTAAACTCCACCATCATCCGAAAAATATCGTTTTTCCTACTTATTTCACAAAATGATATTTTTAATCAAATGTAGAAGCTTTATCCCTTTTTCGACTGAAAAGTATTTTTTAAAAGTTATATTTATCTCGTCTTTAATATTCTTTTTCCGCAATATAAGCATGATAAATGGCAGCAGTCTGTTGAAAACTAAATCTATTCAACTTTAATATCGAAAAGTTTTGTTTTATGCAACATAAAGTATCAATTTAAAATCCAGATCGGGATATACATATTATCATACTTCGTAGGACAAAATCAAAATATTTCCCGGTCCAGAAATTCAAAAATTTTGTCACAATTAAAATACAAGGTATTTTTTAACTGCAGATTTAAGAGGGTGATTTCTTATGTCTTGTTATGAAAAAAGCTTATTTCTGAGTTACAGAGCGTTAAAGTTAAAAAAAAAACGTTATTTTTTAAATGTTTTAAAAACGCTTTAATCGATTTAAATACGATTTAGTACACTTATTTATTGCAATAAAATGCTTGTAAAGCTCTACCTAGAATAAGATTAGTGGTTACAGTGGCATTTTGTTGGGCACCACAGCCAATATTATTAAGAAGAAATGTACGCCAGTGACTTTTTATAAGGTTTTTATATTTTTTTTTCGAATTAGATAGTTCAAAGTTGACTAACCAGTCAGTTGAATAACTGAGATAAGGTAATAATATTGTTTAATAAATTATTGTGCTTTGGATAGTGTTTGATCTTAATTTTACTGTAAGTCTAAAAACAACACAAATAAACTAGGTTCTATCGAACAGTTTAAAGTTTAAAAAATGTCCGTCGGGCAACCAGTCTCTTGAAAAATCTGTCACTTGGATAACTGAATTGTTCTTCGTAGGACAATTTGATGGTTCTTGGAATATGATAATATGGCTTAATGATTCTAAGTTCAAATTATGTGTATATGACATGTACCTAATGTGGATTTTTCTGGTTTTATCGTAAAAACTGTTTAAAGTGCTCTGCTCATTGCAGATTACAACTAAGGAAGTTATTACCTATTATTTAAAATAAATAAATATTAAATAAAGGTCATTAATCTCTAAAAGTGTTTTTCGGCAAGTATACTCTATAAACTGGGGCTTAAGCCCATTCCAAAACCAGTGACTACTTGTACCACTAAGATATCCAATACATCCATTTAAAAAATAATATTTTATTTGGGAAAGAATTAGGGTTTTAAAAACATGATTATAAAATTATCAGTGTTCGACCAAAATTTAGGTTTCGGTTTTGGCCAGTTTCTGCCAAAAAAATCCAGTTTCGGTTTCGACCAAAATTGGTCGAAACCGAAATAGATTTTGGAAGTTGTCGTGCGCTCGTCTAACTTTGTTTCTTGCGTCAACGCTATCTCAATTAAAAAAAAATAAAATGTGATTAAAATGGAATGGTTTCCAAAGCAAGGACCTTTTTTTGCTGTTCAAAATTTTTGAAACCCCCAATTAAAAGAAGTATATACGTCCTATATTCTAGTATTTTAAGGTATTTTATACTTGACCGCGTGAGTTTCGGTTTCGGCTGAAGCCATAGCAAAAATTTCGGTTTTGGTTTCGGCCGGAAAACCAATTTCGGTCGGACTCTAAAAATTATGTTCACAATACTGTTGATGGATCAACTTGAGGTTTTTACAAAAGTATATTTTACATTAAATTTGCTTGCAGAAATTTATTCGTAGTAGCAATTCTAAAAAATTAAGATTTTTTATATTAACACATATTTTTAATGCTGCGATATTAAGTTTGCCTAAAGTATTTAAAGTTAAAAAGGCTTTGTTCTCGTTGTATCCTTGTGGTTTTAATCCCGGTTTTATTGAAATAGAAGCTTTAAACACTTTACCAAAGTAACTTTAATAAAACGCGAGGAATCTCAGTTTACTACTTTATTACACGTATAATCTATATCATCTTCAAAAGCAATCTGTGTCATAACAACCTACACAATATACATTTTAGCTTTTATCTTTGTGATATTCAGATTTCTCACATTTTGACTCTCTCTAATGTCAGCCTTTTGTTTCATGGAGTCGTTTTATCTGGGAAAATTTATAAACTTTGTTGTTATTATCAATGTATTTATAATACAAGCATCAATTTTAGGCGAACAACCAATTCTAAAACGGTATTTACCAATCGGTTATGTTGACGTTTAAACAATGTATTTAACGTCAAAGTTGTCACCAATTATTACCGCGGTTATAATTGGTTAAACGCCTAAAATTAATGAATATGTTTTTAAACAGCGAGCAAGTGCGAAAAATTTTAGGTGATTCCTTGTTTACAATAATAAAAAGTTTGCCTTTTAAACATAGGGTCAAAAGTTAGCCATTTGGGACATATCGCGAAAAATTGAAATAAATGTTTGTGTTTATTCTTTATTCTAAAAACAAAAAGACTATTGTGTTTAAACTGACGAGTATTATCAATATATATATATATATATATATATATATATATATATATATATATATATATATATATATATATGCCTTAATAAGTTTCCCCTTCCTCATATTATAATAAAGTTTATATTATACAGGTGGAAAAGTTTATAAATAAAGCAGTCTATCGAAATTTGTATTTTTCGAAGTCCTAGCGTACGTCTTTCCTGAAATTTGGTTAGTATGGTCAATAGAAGTAGTCCATTTTTACCACTTTCATTAATTCTAAAAAAAAACGTCACTGTTTATAAAGTCGCGATTATTATCAGTTTTAGGCGTTTAACCAATTATAGCCGCGGTAATAATTGGTGACAAGTTTGACGTTTAATACATTGTTTAAACTTCAACATAACCGATTGGTAAATACGGTTTTTGAATTGGTTCTTCGCCTAAAATTGATGTATGAATGCTTTCAAAAATATTTCATGATGTCACTAACAATTTAAAGGGAAGGTTTTGAAATACTTTTAGACTAAAAACTAGTTACAAAGATGCCACTAGCGTCATACAAATAAAGACGGCAATCAACTATCGCTGTCTAAACGCGTCGTTTACATCGTGTGCGAGCAACAAAAAGGAGAATAATTGAAATTGAGACAGGAGTGGTGACGCCGTGGCATCTTCTCTACTGGCGAGAACTTTAATAAGTGACATTTGTGACGTCATTAGATACACGAAATAATTCCGATTCAAAAAAGAATGATTTGAATAATTTCACACGATAATATGTTTCTAATGTTTTTAAAGCAAACTATCCCTTATTTTAAACAGGAAATTATTTCCTAAAATTGTTTGCATTTATCTAGAAAAACCCTGTATAAGATGGTGTCAGAATGCGGCCCAGGTATTTCGCACCAATTTGCCCATAGGTCTGGGCGGCCCTATTTAAGTTGTTTCTATACAAAGACCTATAATATTCAGAAGTTAAGCTCTATATTATATTATTTGATTGTCGGTTTTTCTATGAAGTTATGAAAATTTTAGGCTCCACGTTTTTAAATAAAAGGGAGTAAAAGTCGGCATAATTACCAATAAAATGTATGCTTGCTTTAACCATAATTTCTGCGACCCAAAAATGAGACCCTAGATACCTGCAAAGAGCCAAGCGGATTTTTCTATTGTAATATTGGAAATCCCATTTAATTGGTTTAGTAATAAAATTACTTTACGAAGAAAAAGATAATTACAGAGGTTATATTAGTATACCCTTATCGACTGCAAAATTGAATGAGTACCACCCGGATACCTAGGTAGACAGTGTGAAAGTTAGAGAATTTTTAACAAAAAATTTTGTTTAGATCCTGTATACCGTATCAGCTAAAGAAAAATGTTCACAGGCAATGCCTGAAAAGAGACGATCTAACTCATGTAGAATACTAGCAAGTAGAGATTAAATAAATAAATTTGAACCAAATGCCAAAATTATTATTTTTATAATTACCTAAATGTATATGTATAATACCTAATGTGTTAAATGTACTCAATAAATAACAATTAGACTGGTTGATTCTGACTGACCGATTTTTTCCAAAAATCCCATCTCTCAACGCACGGTCTTGCTTTGTTGTTGCTTTACTACTCAATATATCTTTTCACTTAACTTAACGTGAATTTTAACTTGTCTGCAACTCGCAAAGCAAAACAATATTGTAGTTTTTAAATTTTTAGGAATCTCAGACTTGGAATTCTATTTATGGGCCATTCTATCAACCACTGACGCGTTTTATGAATTCCTACTACGCTACAACACCCTACCGTGCTGAAATGCAGGAGGATTTAATTGGAGTTTTTATTTTAGAACACTATAAGAATACTACTACGCGCCAGCACAAATATCGCGTAGGAATTCATAAAGTAGAACGCAGAAATCAGCCCTATAATTGCTACGCATGTTGTAACCTGGGATGTTTTAAGTACAAGCAAATTTGTTTTTATATTTGGAATTCATACTGCATGGCAACAGGAGACGCTTCGCTCCCGCCTTAAATCTTGTCACTTTACCGCCTTATTGCATTTAATTCAATCATACGGTTATTTTTCTTTTAGTTTTATGTGAATTTTAAACGGTTTATAACCTAAAAGTAGTGCGTCAATGTTTGTTTTTTAAATAAAAAGTTTACATTATGTCTTTTTCAATTTAATTTTTCTTTTTGAAATGGTGCCTAGTTGTGAGTTTAACATTTTTATCTGTTATTTCCTGTCTAAAATTTGGTTTATATTGTCTCACTAAAGTCCTCAAATTTTCATGAAAAATACCAAACAATTCAAAAGTTAGGAGATGAGGTCCTGAATTTAGACAAGCACTGTATAATGTTTTGTCAGATTTTTGGCTTTGCTAACATCATTTTGTAATACCTCGTATCAAATTTAAATTAAAAGTAAAAATATTTATTAGCTTAATAAATAATAAATATAATAAATACTTGTTGTATAACCATAGTTAAAAGACAAAACAAAAAAATAATAGCTTAATAGCTAGTCAATAAAAATGTACAAATACAGAACTAAAAGTTTAATCTTAATATTTTTAAAAATAAAATTGTCTTTTAAATGAAACCGATTATGTAATAACAAAATTCTTAAAAAGAACTTATAAACTATGACTTTTTCTAAAAATGGTTATGTATTATTTATCTCACTGTATTTGAGCTGTTTGATTTACTTTGACTGATTTGTAATGCTTTTGGGCACAGACCTTTTGTTATCAGGTTAAATTTCATTCGTAATAAAATTATGCATTTGCATGCTTTTAAATTTCTTCCAAACCGTAGCACAAAATTTACGTATAGTTTAGAGTAGTAAAGGGAGGTGATACTGTTCGTATTTGCTACTGCGTTTCAACTCCATGAAGGCGCTGACATGCAGTAGGAATTCACAAACCGCTTATGCATTTGCATGCTTTTAAATTCCTCCCAGACTGCAGCACCAAACTCACGTAGGGTTTAAAGAGGTAAATAAAGGTGATACTGCTTGTATTTGCTACTGCGTTTCAACTCCATGAAGGTGCTGACACGCAGCGCAGTAGGGATTCATATATCGCACCACTGACACCACTGTTCGACTATTACAACGTACGGCAAAAAAATTGATACAGAAATCGAGTAAATCAAAGAGTACACATGCTACCACTGACGTCAAATAGGTACAGCCATTTGACGTCGATAGTTCAAAATGCGGATAGGTCAATATTGCCAATTTTGTGTTTATCCCTTGTAATGTAAAAAAATAGTCAGTTATTATTAATCCCAAATTTTAGAAAATTATCTAGATTTAAAAAAAAATTCCTAGTTGATTATTTTTAACCTGTATTTTTTTTGCTAGCCTTTTTA
>JACEGR010010673.1:0-18072 GCA_014170235.1 Listronotus bonariensis
AGGGGCCCATTCACTAGCGAGCGCGGCTGGACAACGAGGTTGGCTGACGTTGGCGGTTATGGCGACTCACTGGCGATCCACGCTGGCCAACGAAGCTGTGGTTATCTGTCATCGTTCGTATACACAGTGAAATAAAAAGTCTCATGTATTATCATCGATTTTTTTATTGAATAAGGATTCTTTTGCGAATCATGCCACTAACAAAAAGCAATTACTAGCTGTCGTGTTAATTATGGAAAATGATGGTAATACTGTGAAAAAGAAAAAGTTTGGGTGAAAGAAATGGTTAAAAACAGAGACCAATGTTCAGATTTGAATTTATTAAGAGAACTAAGAACATCAAGCCCTGATGACTACCGTAATTTCCTGAGAATGGATGAAAACACTTTCATCAAGTTGCTGGAAATGGTAAGACCATTCATAACAAAGCGAGATACAAAACTTCGTCAGGCTGTATCAGCCGAGGAAAGGTTAATTGCTACTTTAAGGTAAAGATAAGAATATTATCATTGTATGTAGTATACAAGTAGGTAGTGGATTAAAATTTTAAGTTCGTAAAATTAGGTTTGGCATTTTTCTAAACAAATTTCTTTTTCTCAGATTTCTGGCGACTGGTCGATCCCTTGAATGTTTAAAGTTCTCAATGAGAATTTCTCCGCAATTATTAGGTAGAATTATTCCAGAAACATGTGAAGCCATATATCGGGTTTTAAGGAAAAATATATGAAGGTGAGATTTTTTGTTTATAATATTTTTAATAAAGATTATATTCAGTAACACAAATAGAAATTCTTATAATCTGTTCATAACCCAAACTTAAATTATCTTATATATTATTATACATATATATATATTGATATATATTGTCACAAACTACACCTTAAAAAAACGAAATTGCTTTTAGCACATAGATTTGGTAACGAAAGTAAATAGGACCTCTGCTAAAAGGCTAAAAAAATTCACAAAACAATTAGAACTTTTAAAATAACAAAATGAAAATTCCGTTCACTCCAATTTATGGAGTGAAATTCGTTAAATATTGTGTCACATTATGGACAGTTTGGGATTGGGAATTGTCACAGTTTGAAGAATGAGATAAATTATGGTTCGGAGATGGTCGAGAGTCGTACATATCGGAGTCTGAAGATCCATAATTTGGGGATTCAGGAACAGGAAGATCATAGCTTTTGGGTTGACGAAAGTTATTATTTGGAGATTGGATACCATCATCACGTTGCGATTGTGGAGAATGATTATTTTGCTGGTGAGAAGAGTAATAGTTATTGGATTGTGGATTTTCGGTTCTGGATTGTAAAGAACCATAACTTTGGTTTTGAGCAGAGGTAAAATTTTGAAATTTAGAAGAGTTAATGTTTTGCGGTTGATTAGAATATTTTTTTGAGATTGAAAGGAGTCACAAAGTTGCAGCCGTGAAGGATTTCCATAGTCAGAATGACGTGATGTGGGGCGATTTAGGGTTTGAGGCACGTCACAGTTTGTATCCTGGTTTTGGGTTTGAGGCCCGTCATAGTTTTGGGGGACGGTAAAGGTGTCAAAGCAATAAAAGATTTTGGATATGAGCTGGCCTGGCTATGCAAAACTGAATTGACATTAAATGTTGAAAACTGTTGTTTTTGGAATATACGGGTTTTGAGGTTGAGTTTGTGACAATGTTGAATGTTCGCTAAGTTGATTCAAAGCTGCTTTAAATAATGCCGTATTTATGATATTTTCACAATAAAGTCTTTGTTCCTCTGAAAGTTTTCTTAACTTGGCTGCCACAGTCACTGCATATGCATCATATTCATCTTCATTAGCTAACGCAGCATAGGCTCTTTTCAGAATCACCTCTTTTTCTTTATCTTTTGACCCCTTTTTCACATTTTTTTTCACTGGCGTTTCTTCCGAATTATCCTAAAAACATATTTTATTTTTAGTTTCCAAATACAGAAAACGAATGGATGGAAATCGGAAAGGAGTTTGAACAAAGATGGAATTTTCCAAACTGTGGCGGTGCGATTGACGGGAAGCATATTCGAATCAAATGCCCACCCAAAAGTGGATCATATTACTACAACTATAAACATTTTTTTAGTATCATATTGATGGCTATCGTAAACGCAAATTATGAGTTCATTTACGTTAACGTTGGAACAAATGGACGAATGTCCGATGGAGGAGTTATCGAACAGACATCATTTTATAAAAAATTAAACGAAGAAACCTTAAATCTACCAAAACCAGAGCAAAATGTTGAAAATTTGAATTATGTTTTTGTTGCTGATGATGCATTTGGACTGCATAAGAACATCGTGAAACCTTTTCCGCAAAATAATCTAACTTACGAGCAAAGAGTATTTAATTACCGTTTATCACGTGCCAGGCGCATTGTGGAAAATGCTTTTGGGATAATGGCAAGTAGATTTAGAATATTGTCAACAGAGATAAATCTAATACCTGAAAAAGTTGATAAAACTGTACTAGCTTGTTGCATACTTCACAATTTCTTAAGGAGAGAAAGTAGTACTTACATAAGCACTTCGTCTGTTGACTATGAAAATACAGAAACAGGTGATAGTGTATATGGAGAATGGAGGAATGAATCTCAGTTGATTCACGGGCTAAAGAATACCAACAGCAAGAATTGCACAAATGATGCCAAACAAAATAGATGTAATTATATGAATTATTTTAATACAATTGGTATTGTACCTTGGCAAAATAAAATGTTGTAGAAATATAATTAATCAATAGTTACCTCCGTCAAGTCTGCATCTTCATCGCTTATATCATTCGAAATGTTTTTCCTGGTTTCCTCCTGATCTGCTGTGAAGAGAAGTAAGTTGTAATACCATAAAGTTGGTTCATTTTGTTCAGCTTCATCGCCGCCCATTCCGGATTTAACATGTTTTATTTTTTTCAACTCTCTTCGGAAGGAAGAACGTAGGGATGATATTTTTTTCTTTACAACGTCCTTAGTCGCATTTTCGATACCAAATCGTTGGTACACTTCAATTAATGCGGAATAACCCTTTTCTTTTAGAAGTCGATTGGAATACTCAGGAGACTTTATTTTCCACAATGCATTATGTTCTTTATAAATATTAATAAACTCTGTTATAAACTCAACTTCATTATGTTTTTTTTGAGCCATCCTGCATTTATTTGTTGTTAGCTACCATACACAGGACAGCAAACAGCGAGCGCAACAACAAGCCCAACAAAGATTTCAAATCAAACTGAAAACCGGCGAACCGCCGTCAACGTGTTGCGCTCGCGTTGGCGCCAAACACCGATTGGCGAACATACGGGGAGCACAACCATGTTGTCCAACCGCGCTCGCTAGTGAATGAACTCTTAAAGCATAACGGTAGCTAGAAAAATACCATTAAATAAAAATTACTATGATCTTAAAGAAAATAAATAACATTTTAATAAAAAAATATTTTTAATTATCTTAGTAACCAAAACTAACATGTATCATAATATTGTTATAAAAATATAAAAATTGGTGTCACTTAACAATTCAATCTAAATCATGAACTTCCGTTTCGAATTCTTCAGTGATAAAGGGTTCAGATTCTTGTATACCAAAATCATTCTTGGGCTAAAATAAGTATGGTGAATTTTAAAATTCTACGTGATACTTTATCAGTGCCGTACTACCCACTTGGCTGACTAGGCTAAAGCCTAGGGCGCCCTGTGATAATCGGTGTACTCAAATTACTGGACGTACGCAGATAAAAAATATTAAGATTGTTAAATTCCTAGACTGACTGACATAGTCGAGTTGCTAGACGGGTTTAAGTTTCTAGAGATAACCTCATCACGAACAAGTAAAAATCCAACATCACAATTTTTTTAAGCATATCTCATACGTCAATATAGTATTACATAAAATATGGATTCCGGTGTTTTGATACTTGATATTACCTCGAATATATTATATAAAGCTACTTTTACATACAATAGAACTACAATACGAACAAGAGTGACTTGCTTAAGTGTTTGCCGCTCATTGAGACATGATGGCCAAAAGTTTCTGTGACCGCTCGGTAGATGTCAAACAAATAGTTTTGGCATAGTGGGGACTATTCGCTTTGCCCGGGATGTTCACTTTACCCGGGTTTCCCCTAACGACATTTTTTTAAAAAGGATACCCTTGACGTCACATCTATCGGTTGTCAAATATAAAGTTAGGCCCCCTTGGCATTCACCCACCAGTTTGGTCACATATTAAATTATCCCTATGTATACCTTTTGAATCACCACCAAACTTTCTTCCACTGGCCGTTCCGATGATACTGATTGAGTTCCAATTTCCTTTTGTTCAACTTCACTTTCAGCCTGAAAATAGTCTAGTACCATATCTTCCGATGAATCATCAGTTTGAGCTGAAACGTGTTTTTCTGATAGAACACATTTAGGAGTAGTAAATGGTTCCCTAAAATGAATCGGTCATTTGAGAAACAGCACATGTCATATTTTCGGCCATTTTGATATTATACTGTTAATTCCATATTTAAGGGTAAATACATTGAATCATACAAAAACATCACTTGTCTAATAATATTGCACGATTTTATTCTCCTATTAATATTTGATTTCGTTTAGTAACGACACAAGTCGGTGACATGTGCTCTTTCTCGAAGCATTATAAGTAGGCAGTTTTTTGTTTTGTTGTTTGTTATTGTAAAACATGGCGTCTACAAGTAGTAAAAGTGATAATGCTTTAATAAATTTAGCACAGAATAAGGAAAAAAGAAAGGTATACAAGTGTGAAAAAATAAAAATGCTAGACCAAAAGGTAAAGAATATATTAATTACAAAGGTGCTGTAGCATGTTGTAAAAATTGCAAAAACTAAAGATATTGCTGATTTTAAAAGTTGGTGGCCGAAGTTCTATATAAAAAAATATTTTGTCCATTAAATCTCTTGGTAGAGGTGTGCCAAGGGCCCAAAAATGTACATTTAAAGTTTCGAACTTTACGCATTTTAGATATTCTTCAAATGAATCTGAGGTAGTTAAGGCGTTAAGTTTTATAGATAGTGTTACAAGCCATAAATTTAAACTTGCCACTTCCAACTTATTACAATTTCCTACCCTTGTTCAACAACCAGCTTATCCACAAGGATAAGTTCCTATAAATTCAAAAAAACTTGATGACATGATGACATAAAGCGACTTTTTTTATACATTCCAAAAAAACACCACGACTTCTATATAAAGATAATAGGAGTAAATTGGCCAAGAACTGAAAATGAAGACCATTAGTATTGTTTTTTTTTTATTTTGTAATGTTTTTCCATGTATTATTCAATATAAATATAACCTTATTTGCTGAGTTTTTATGTTCATTTCAGAAACATCACATGTCACGTATTTTCAAATACCCATATTTTTTTACTTATTTTTCGTTAAAGTTTAAATATTATTGTATTTTACCAGTAATCGGGCAGGTTTCAAATGCTAATTATTTAAAAATAATTTTGTCAACTATCCTTTTAGATTTTCAGTTTTTTCATTTTCTGTAAAATGGCTTAAAACTGACATGTGCTGTTTCTCAAATGACCGATTCAAATATATTTTTATATACAGTGTGTCCATGGTTGGACTTAACTATACTTGTAGAAAATTTAATTAAGAAATTTTGATAAAACGTTATTATTTTTAAAAATGTTTGCTTCGTCTAAAATACTTAAAGTTATAACAAAAATTGTCCTATGATATGCAGGATAGTTTAAAAACGCAAAAATATTATTTTGAAAAAGAAAAATAAATAAAAAATATATATTTTAAACTACTTAATTAAATATCATGAAAAAGTGCAAAAACGTTTAAAGGTTTATAGTGCAAGCGAGAGCGCGGAACGAGCGACAAAGAGGCACAATCTCCGCGTCGTACGTCATTTATTTCTCTGATATTTAAGTGAGCGTGCGAATGTGGTGTCAATTGTTTATAGCAACGTTAATTGCGGTGATAAAGGTAATGATTCTTTCGATATTAAATATATGTTCAGTGATATATTGTCGAATATTCATGCTTTCATTATTAAAATAAATAGCATCGGTCCGCTAGTGCAGCGATTGTAGGTTATGCTAATAATAATATCCAAAAATAACATATACAGAGTGTTTAAAAAGATAGCTTACATTTAAAATTCGATATTGACGTTACTATTGCAATTGAAAAAAATGTTTTTAGGAATTGTGCACAGGTATCTTTGGTTTATAAAAAATATAGAATTGCCATACAGGGTAGGTCAAAAAAGTTATATTAAAAACCCTTAAAACTAAAATGCATCAATTTAACTACGTTTTTATACCATCTAGAGATTTACAAAATTGCTTAAATATAAAGATTTGCAATATAATTATTAGTATTTAAAAAAATATTATACCTACAGGGAATAACAAATTTTTTTATTAAGTTTCTTATTACTATTCAACGAATTTTGAGGCGTTATTTAAATAGATAGAGTAATTCAAGAAGAAGGTTTATATGTATAAAATAATATAAAAATCTTTACGGTATAGTAAAAGGTAAAAATGGGCAAAAAGGCAAAATATCTATCAAAAAAATAAAATTAAGATTTTCTTTTGAAAAATGAAATCATTCCATCAGTATTTTCTTATGACGTAGTCACGTTCAACTATCATCAGTAAACCGACTTTGCAGACAAACGATTTTTTTTTATTTGCCAAATAACATTTTTGCAGGTTTGAATCTCCCTACACATCATAGGTCAATTTTTTAACGCTTTTATTATAAACAAAAAAAATTAAACATATTTTTTAAAGAAATGTGTTTTTAATATAAGCCTCAAAGTTTCCTAGAAAGCTTTATCAATAGAAAGACGTGTAGCCCAAAACATAAAAATCTGGCAACAGTATCAATATTACTATTAACTTCTTCAGGCCTAATACTTTCCAGATTCCAAATTTGGTAAATATCGATTTAGTGGTGTTAAAGATATTAAGGAGTTGCAGTACTTTTCACCAACGCGGTATATCTACTAGAGGCGGCTTTGCCTGAAAAATAAGTCTAGAACCTTTGTCTTTGGCGATCCTACCATGGTACCCAAAAAAACTGGGACATTAAAATTTAAGTAGGGAAGTGTCTTTTGGTCTATAAGAAATCTTGGCTGTTACTAAATTACATTACTTTGACAACATCAAAACATAATAGAGGATTTTCCGAAATTCATGCATTAAATCCTAATGGCATATTCTACGTCAAAAATAAGCCCTAGTTTCCTATATAAACATATATTTTGTCTGAAAACGCGTTCTTTTAGAGATACAAGGCGTTAAAATTCTAAAAAAACATTTTTTTATTATAATTTTTAAACCGCTCCAGATATTTAATTGGTATTTGGTACATTGCTTAACAGCAGAAAAAGACATGTTTTTATATAAAATATTTATAAAAAATACCAGTGACGTCCGTACCATATTTGTATGGACTATTTAAAAAAAAATGGTGCGCCACTGTTTTTCCTAAAATACATTTTTTAATCACCATTGAATTTGAAACAAACTTGATTTCTTGACCTTTTCCCGAACGATGCACAGTTTTCAAACAAAAAATGAAAACCACTTTGATGCATGACGAAAGTGCGAAAATAATGGCAAAAATAATAAACATTTAAGACCTAAAATTTTTAATCATTTTTGGAAAGTTTTTATTAACAAATTCGTCATATATCAAAGTAGTTTTTATTTTTTTGTTTAAAAACGCACGATTTTTCTAAAAACTAGTCCATACAAATATGGTACAGACGTCACCGGTATTTAAAAAAAAATTTTACATAACAATAAATGACTTTTGCCACTGTTAAGAAATGTACGAAATACCGATTAAATATCTAGGTCGGTTTCAAATTATGATAAACAATTTTTTTCCACTTATAACATCCTGTATCTCTAAAAGAAAGCGTGTCCGGACATATGTTTATAAAGGAAACTAGGGCCTATATATTTTCGACGTAAAATATGCCATTAAAATTTGATGCATAAATTTCTGGAACACCCTGTATTCTAATAGATCAGAAGATACAACTGGATTTAACATATACAGGGTTATTTTTAAGTTGGTATTTTCCTTATAACAATGTGTACAGACTGTCCACAAATGGTGTTAACAAGAGGACAAATGAACCAAAAATTTTTTTTGTTTTTTTTTTTTAAGTAATTCTTCATAAAAATTTTTGCTTGTAAAAAAAATGGGATTCCCGAAGAGAAAATGTTGATTTTGTATACAAGTTCCCAAAAACTTAAAAACATGATTTTTCTACAAGAGTACACCACCTTAATTTTTTATTTTAAAGCAAAATATTACTGGAAAAAATTATTTAGAATAGCATTTTGAATAACTTTATAAATGTTACAGGGGTATCAAAAGATTTATGAAACTGATTTTGAAGTTATTAAAAATTAATTATTTTAAATTTTTTTAATGAAATGACCTAAAAAACTTTTTAATTTGTTTTTAAAACACCTGCTTTTCCTACTTCCTACAAAACACAATTTTTCAACTATGTAAACGCCAGTTTTCGTCAAATTATAAATTGAAATAAAATTTTGTATTATTGTTTTTATCGATTTCATACATAATTCTAAATACATTTTTTTTATGACATTTTGCTAAAAAATGAAAAATACAGGTAGTTTACTCTTGGAGAAAAATCATGCTTTTAAAGTTTTTGCGAACCCTGTATACAAAATCAACATTTTGTCTTCGTGATTCCTACTTTTTACAAGCAAAAATTTTTATGAAGAATGACTTTTTTCGTAAAATGAAACTTTTGGTCCATTTGTCGTCATGTTAACTCCATCCGTGGACTGTCTGTAGAAATACTTTGTTTCCGAGATACGGGGTGTTAAAATTTTAAGGAAAAAATCCATTTTTTATTATACCTACCTCTACTTTCACAAAATTTGGTACATTTTTGTTTATCATTACATTACATTTTTGGCTGAATTTTTTTAAATTCTACCAGAGGCGTTCAAACAAGATTTTTATTGCATTTTTAAAAGAAAAGAATAGTACGCCACTGCTTTTGTTTCAAAACGATTTTATTTTGAAATACTTATTTACTTAGGAGTTATTTAGGTCTCTTTATATTTTTTCGTACGGCAAACGGTTTTATTTAAAGAAATAAAGGCTATTTTGATGCCTGGCAACATCGCTAAAACTGATATGGTGATTTGTATGTAAAATTCCCATTTGTCTAATTTGCATTAAAAGGGGACAAATACTAATATTTCTCAAATGAAATAAAATGTTTCAGTCTTACTTTTATAAAATTAGACAAAACTAAGTTTTACATACAAAACACCATATCAGATTTTAGCGATTTTGCCATGCATCAACAAGGCTTTATTTTTTTAAACGGAAACCATTTGTGGTACGAAAAACTTTACGAGACCAGAGAAAGAAACTCCAAAGAATATATTTTCAAAAGTAATATAATTCGAAGAAAAAGCAGTGGGTACTACTATTTTCCTTAAAAATTCAAAACTCATGTTTGAACGCCACTGGCAGATATTTTTTAAACTTTTTACCGCAAAAATGTACTGTAATGGTTGAAAGAAGTATACCAAGTTTTGTAAAAATATCTGAAGTGGTAGAAAAGTTATGATAAAAAATAAATTTTTGTCCTTAAAATTTTAAAACCCTGTGTTACAGAAAAGCATTTTTGAACAAAATTTAATTTAATTTTTTATATTTTCCTGCTTTCTATTGCATTCTGTATTGATTTTTTCCAAGAGTAAACTACCTTAATTTTTTATTTTTTAACAAAATATCATTTAAAAAATTTATTTAGAATGCCATTTTAAATGACTTTATTAATTTTACAGGGGTATCAAAAAGATTTATGAAAGTGATTTTAGGGTTATTAAAAAATTAAATATTTAAAATTTTTATAATAAAATGACCTAAAAACCTTTATAATTTAATTTTTAAACACCTACTTTCTCCAAATCCTTACCCAACACAATTTTTCAGCTGTAAACGAATGTTATTAAGGATTTTTGCAAAATTATAGAGTAAGTAAAAATTTGTTATTATTGTGGTGATCGATTACAAACATTATTCCAAATAAATTTTTTTATAACATTTTGCATAAACATGAAAAATAAAGGTAGTTTACTCTTGAAGAAAAATCATGTTTTTAAGTTTTTGCGAGCCCTGTATACGAAACCAAAATTTTCTCTTCGTGAGTGCTATTTTTTTGCAAGCAAAAATTTTTAGGAAAAAAGACTTTTTTCGCAAAATGAAATTTTTAGTAAATTTGTTCTCTTGTTAACCCCATCCGTAGATAGTCTGTATATATACCGACGAAGTCAAAATAATAACAGTATTTTTTGACGTATTTAAAAATCTATAGCTATATAGCTATAACATTTTTTCTTCTTATTAATATTGTAAACACCCTGTATAGGGGGTATATGGGTTTTAATAATTTTAATATTTATTTAAATATTTTGGCATTAAAGAAATCACATACAAAAAATTAAAATAAATAAACAATCAAATAGTGCAAAGTTTTTGTCACCAAACAATAACAGAATCTAGGTCATATTATTTTATTCTGAGTCAACAACAGTGCCAAGTCACTAAAATACTGAGTTCAACTTTGTATATATACCGAAATTGTACTAATAATGAGAGAAAAGAAGTTATAAAAAATATTAGATAAGAAGTAGGTAGTAAAAGTGAAGTCAAGTATAAAGTTAAAGTTTTAGTTAAGCCCCGTACGGGCTACTCCTAGTGGGGAGTGTGCCCGTACTAAATTAAGTTACTCAAATATGTTAAGTTAGTTTTTAAAAAATGCGAAGTTAGTTTTTATGGTTCACCGGTCTCATGGTCCCAAGAAGATAGTTCCGTATGGTATATTTTCCCCAGTGACGTAAAGTGGCCTTATGTGTAATTCAAAATTATACGTCACAATATTTTTAGCTTTGCAACCCAATAGGTCTCTATGACACTCATGTTACAGCGGCGTTGCGTGACCAAAATAAGGCGTAGGCGAAGTCTTAACCGCGAGGCCCTTTGTGAAACAATGATCATGACAAAAAATTATTGAGGAGGAAAAGGAAAAAAAGGTACTCACCTTTCTTGCAAGGGCGAGGACCGTTCAGGCGTGGGGGAAGTTTTTCGCGAGTTCCCTTTATCCTCTGGAAAAAATTAGAGGAGCAAAGAAAAAGGCTCTCTCCAAATTTTTTAATTTTTACACGTACTATAGTTTTGCGAGGCCCCTGATTTACAATTTCGGGCCAATATATACCTTCACCTTGCCGCGAGGCCGTAGGCGACCGCCTACACCGCCTACGCCTAGCTACGCTACTGCTTATGTAAATCCGCATTAAGCATCGTGGGCTCTACTACTAATAAAAATAACCTAACATCGTGAGTTTGACAGGTTAACCTTTACCTGGAATCTTTCCACTTAACAAGCTTCATAAGATTATCGAACCAATTCTTAGATCTTCTGTCAGTCTTTTGTATCAAAGTTATATATTCTGGCATAAATTCTAAACCTAAAATAATACCCAAAAGCAGTTTAAATTATAAATAATCACTGTATAACACTATCAACAACCCCGGGCGACCGGGAAAATTCCCGGTGGGCCAACGCCTTGGGGGCCACTCACGAAGAGGTGGAAAAAAATAAAAATAAAAAATAATGGGACAACAAAATTACGCATGATAAAAAAATAATTTTGGTATTTTGATTTAAGGTCTGCGAATTATTGTCCGCAATATACAGGGTATTTTTAAGTTGGTGCTTTATTTTTAACACTGTATAAAGTGCAAGAAAATAGAACTGGGCGAACGCATTACTTTATTTGTCGGACAAGTTAACCACAATGGTTTCAACATTTTGCCAAAAATGGTAATGGTTATAGGCCGGAAAACACAAGGATCAAACACATGTTTCGGGTATTGGACTAGGAGTGTTTCACGAGTAACCATTACGATTTTTAGCACAATATTTAATCATTTTACTAAAACATTGTGGTAACCTTGTCCGACTAAAAAGTGACGCGTACGCCCAGTCCGACACCAGAAACATTTGACATTGACAGACTGGGTTAAAGCGCCGCTTCCATATATGACGGTATTAATATCCGTGTAAGACTTGTCAAAAGTTTTACAAAGGTTTTAAAACTGTTCTTATCATTAAATCCCTTTTATCATGGCCCAGGGAGTGATTCTCGGGGTTCCTGTACTATTAATTAATAAAAAATATTTTTATTTATTTTGTGGATATTTGGTTCATACCTCGAAAATTAATTCATTTAAAAAAATTAAACCAAACGACTGTATTCTACGTAAAAATGTCCACTATTATCAGCTTTTACTTTTAGTCTAAGATTCGAATAGAAAGCAACCTTCACCCATCTGGTTACCAGATAAAAACTGTTCTTTTACAAAATAAAAACTGTTTTATATTAAATACAGTATTTAAACAAAGGTATTGTCATGGGGTTGCCTAAAAAAATTAGGTCAAGTCTATGACCAAAAAAAAAAAAGTAAGTTTTAAAATTTTTGAGTGACCCAGTATAATTTCAATTTTTCATTTTTATTATACATGAAATTATTAATATATTAGTACATTTATTTCTACGATTTTATAAATAAAGCTGTGGTAAATTTTTAAATTTTAAACATTAAAAAATGTTTGGTACATTCTGTATTATTTAAAAATATACATTTTAATACCTAGCATATGTACGTATTTAAAAATATAGAGGTTGCCATTATACATGGTGTGTCAAAAATGTTGAGAATATTTTTTTAAATTAAATACGGCGATATCTTTGTTTAAATACTTACTATCTTTAATATAAAACAGTTTTTATCCGATAAACAGACGAGTGAAGGTCGCGGTCGGATCTTGTACTATTTTGTTGTGAGTTAAACGACAACTAAAATACGAGAGGAGTCAATGGAAAAAACAATCGCCCTGTATGCCAAAAACGACGAAAGCCATGATTTTTGTTCATCTTTTGTTTAATTAAAAAGTAGCAACAATTTACGAAAACCGTAAGCACAGACAGACAGATCTTGCTCACAATGAATCAAATTTGGCTTATAACACGCCGGCTCTCGTGAAGCTTAGTTCATATACTTCCGAAATGTGATTTGTGAATTGCGGAAAGTATTCTACTAATTGGTCAACTTTGAATGTGTTGTTCAAAAATTGACCAATAAGAACACGTTCTATAATTTCTCTAATCGCATTTTGTAAGTATATTTAGGTGTTCATTTAAAAACTTACTCCTCAAGGTATCTGCCAAAGAGACAGATTTGAGAAAATGGCCGAAATACGTCATGATCTTTATTAAGGGGAAATGTTTTTTACAAAAAATTGGACCCCTATGTCCAACACCCGAAAATTCTCTCTCAAGTGATATATCATTTAAAAGCTCCTGCCGAGTACTTTATAGCCCTAGAATATAAAGTCAATATCTTTACCTACTACAAAATGGCGGTACTTTAAAAATTACCCAAATACGTGGGATGGCCATATTTCCGGAAACTAATAAAGTTAGATGTACTTTATGTGGTATTTTTAAAACTCTTTATATAATACTAGTAATAATTGAAAAGGTAGGACAAAAAGTGTAAATTTTTAATGAAGAACCCTGAAATACCCCTTTAAGTACATCTTTTTCATTAGTTTAGGAAATATGGCCATCCCAATGAGGTATTTGGGTAATTTTGTCAAATCTATCTCTTTTCGCAAATAACTTAAGTGGTAAGTATTTAAATGAACGACCCGTATGAACAAAGCTTCTAGCAAGCCAGGCAGCGTTGGATAGGGCAAATTTGCGCACAATCTCCCAGGTAGCAAGGTGATGTCTGTAAGACGTCTTTATTTGGGCCATATTGCTCTTACACGTCAAATGGACTAAGGAAGACGTCTTTAGAACGTTGGTTTTTAAGACGTCTTTTGCGTACTTTTAAAAGACGTCCTTGGGTCGTTATGTTTTGGACTAATGGGAGTATTTATAAATTTTATTTCATTTTTTAAATGTATTTAATTATCAAAAAATGTAAAAATATTAACGCTAATATTTACAAAATGTGCCGGTCAATTCTGTATTTAAAACCGGGTTAAAAATTGTTTATTTTGTCTTGCCTATTATTTAATGTCGAATACAATCAATATGCACAGGCAAAATTTTATCAGTTAAAAGTAATAGATCAGTAACAATTTTTTTTAATTTTAACTACATTTATTCGCGCCAATAATTAATGTCAAAACATTAACACAGCCAATAGAAATAATTATATTTCACAACGGGCAAAGCTCTACCAAGACGGGATGTTGGTTAACCAAACGCTGGGAGTCTTTAGTAATGTTGCCATATATAGGTACTGGTGTTTTCTTGCTTTGTAAAATTGTTAAAAATCCTTAAGTGTGGGTATTTTACAAATAATTAGATAGTTCTTTATATTTTCTAAATAAATCTATTGGTTATCTATAAGAATCCATTTAAGAATTAATTTTTTAGAACTCGTACTAGTTGTGCGGCTTCTTATTTTTATAATTATATTAGACATTTTTTGTTTCATATGATTTGTTTACCAGAATAAACTTTAAAATGTTACATTTATAAATAACAGGAATATTGTATGGTAAATCTGGCAACATTGTTTGAAATTAAATCGAATCTAACATGGCGACGAAGATGTATTAAATGCCCGGTTTATTGTTTCTCTTTTCCATGTATTATTAAAATAGCATGTTTGTGTTAATCCAGTTTAAATAAGTAATGGAAGGTGGGTGAGTAAAAATGGTATGTGAGAAATGGTTTAACAACCAGGAAAAAGAAAGTGTTTTAGCCACAGGGTAAAGAGCAGCGGGTTTATGAACTAAGCTTAAGAACAAGCTGAACCAGAATATTGAAAGTTGTTTAAAAATTACACACCATTTTTATGACTTGGGTAAAAAAATAATTTTTATTTGCTAGAAATTGTTTATGTTTTATGTTTTGATATTCTATTCTTAACATTCTTTTGGTGTTTTGTTGGTTATTTTGTACCACTAACCTTGGTTTTAAAGGCCTGTGATTTGTACATATATAAACTAACCTTATTTTCACTATTTTCCCTTTTTTTGCACAAAGTTCAAGCTTAAGTGGCATAATATTATATTTATACTCATTTAAAAATCTGGGTTTTATTTATTTTAAACTTTTTTTTATTAAATTGCAAAAGTGTGCATCTCCAAATGTCACTACCATGTATACACTAAACACATAGTCCGATTAAAAGTAAAGCTTTGCAATTTAATGGATAAAAGGGTTAACATATGAATAAAAATAGATATCAAATATTGTGTGTCAATTTAACTTTTATTACAAAATTGTTAGCAAAAACAATGGGAAATTAGTGAATAAGAGGTTCGTTAGTTTTTAAGTTTGATACTGTATATTTTAAAAAAGAAACATTTTAAACTAAAAATCAGATTTGTGATCAGCGCCTCACAAAATCTCCGTCTGTGCCACAAGTCTCTATCGTTCGTCGTTATACCGGCAGATAAAGCCTCCAAATTTCTAACTTGATCAGCCTCGGCCATATTGTGAGTGTCATGAAAAATATTTAGCGCCTCCGATAACAATGGGGTGGCTCTACATGGATTTCCATTATTCAGGTAATATTCTCCCAAGTACCGATAAGCCTGTGCCAAATAAAATTGAAAGCCGTGTTCTTCTGCCATTTGCTTTAAAGCCATTAAATTTTGTAAAGCAAGACGAGTATTGCCATGCCTAAAAAAAAATATATCGTTTCTGAACATTGTCAAAAAATTGAAACTTGACAAAAATTGTGATATCACTAATCAACCGTTTATGATTAAAAACCCCACAAAAATTAAATTTTATAAACACTGCTTTGATCGTTTTAAAGATATTTAGGTGCCACCAGCCAGCGATTTTAAAGATGTTTTAGAGTTGCGTTTTTTTTTTACTGACTCCGTATCTATCTTTATTAGTTTCCACAATATGGCCATTTAAATCTAAAAAATAATAGATATAATTTTCATTATATCTACAGTCTAAGGCCGTGTTTCCACGGGCTACTTTTTGAAGTTGACATGGGCCACAAAAAGTGGCTGGTATATGGTCTACTGTCGCCAGCTTGTAGTTCCGTTTCCAACAATGCTAAAATTTTACTCCATTTTACACGGGCGTTTTGACAACCACTTCTGTCATTTCTGTCGCCGTCAGTCGCCGATTCCGTCCATTGTACAAAACAAATGCAGCGGTCAGACGAACTACTTTTTGTGGCCCATATCAACTTCAAAAAGTGGCCCGATGAAACACGGCCTAAGTCTTATAGCTCTGTTGAGAAAAATACCTGAACAAAAAATGTATTTCATTGGTTTAAAAAGTCAGTTACCCTAGTGACCACAATAAAAAATGTATTTTATTGGTTTAAAACTACAGTACCCGGAATAACTTACTAGGTATTTATTATTTATTTATAGTGGCCAAAGCGAAGACAGATAGATGGCCTTAGGTCTAAGTATAGGGCGTATAGAGGCCATATTTCGAAAACTAAGATTGATACCTATATCAAAAGCGGTATTTTTGTAAAACTTTGTAAAATGCCTTTTTAATGGTGAAATAATATACAGATAATATATAGATGTCCAGAAGTGCTTCCTTACCGAGATACGAGGTGTTAAACTTCTAAGAATAAAAACTGTTTTTTACCGTATTTTCAACATCACTCGAGATATCTTTATGAGAGCATGGAGCATCGAAAAGCAATTCCTGATATTAAAAAGGTTTTTTAATTTGCACCAGTGGCGTCTGTACAGGGTGTACTATTAATTATTTTGAAAAAATTGGTGCGCCACTGCTTTTTGTGCAAATAAAAATTACGAGTAATATTTTCATTTTATTTAGAGCAAATTCGATTTTCTGACTTTTTTTACGAGGCACCGTTTTGACGTAAAAAATAAAATCCATTTCAATGCTGGAAATAGTCATCATTTCAACAAATGAAAAATCTTGGGAGGCTTGTGTCACTGGTAAAGTCAAAATTTATTTTCGATCAAATAACTTATTAGTTTTGACACTGTTGTAATAAGCTGTGAAAATCTTGTTGATAATAATGAACCATAATTATTCAAATATCGAGTTGCGTGATATTCATTTTTATTACGGTGTGGTCCAAGGAAATGCTCGAGCTGCACGACGTATGTACCAGGAGGCATATCCTCAAAGAATGGACATCACTATATAGGAAACTAGGGTTTATTTTGAACGCAGAATCGCCTCTTAAAATATATGCTTCTAGTTTCCGGACACCCTGTATAGGGTGTCCCATTAGAAAAAAGTAAGTTATGTCCATATTTTTATTTAGGTAATTTTCTAGAAACCTGCGGCAACTCCGATTTTGAGGAAATTTGGTATAAGGGGATTTTTGGGCGCTGATCACGAATCTGAAAGAATTTTTTGGCGGAAACGTTTCGTTCTTGAGATATTCATCATCAGACTTAAAATTTAAACTAATCCTATTTTTACAATATTCCCCCTTCTTTTTGCACACAATTCTTGATTTAAAGCTAAAGTGGCACACAATATTTGATTGATACCTTTTTAAAACCCCGTTTTTTTACGTATTTTACATTATTTTTGCATTAAATTGCATAGGTATAGTTTGAATCATTTCAATCCCAGTGTGCCATGAAGCCCTATGTGTATGTATGGTTGCCGCATTATCAAAGAAAAGCCACGCAATTTAACGCAAAAATAATGTAAAAACGCAGAAAAACGGGGTTTTAAAAGGTGAAAATCAAATATTTAGTGACACTTTGGCTTTAAATCAAGAGTTGTGTGCAAAAAGAAAAGGAAATATAGTAAAAATAGGCTTAGTTCAAATTTGAACTTTGATGATCAATATCTTGAAAACGAAACGTTTCCGCCAAAGAATTCTTCAGATTCGTGATCAGCGCCCCAAAAACCCCCTTATACCAAATTTCGTCAAAATCGGAGTTGCCGCAGGTTTCTAGAAAATTACCTTTATTTAAATAGAATTATTTT
>JACEGR010010674.1:0-18055 GCA_014170235.1 Listronotus bonariensis
CAGACATTACAATGGTAAGTTGTTGGGTACACGCCAAAATAATTAAAAAGTACCAAAAAAAAAATATAAAACCAAGTAATTAGGGAACCCAAAAATCGACGTTTTGGTACTTAAATCTGCCACCGTTGTCAAGATGTATCCTATGTGTCAAATTGAATAAAAATAAATTTAAATTATTTATTATTTTTGTGGTTTAGAATTTTAAGATTTTTAGCTTTTTTTTAGGGAGATTCTGAAATTTTGACATTAAATGTTAAATATGTTTTGTTTGTGAATTCGGAATTAGAAATCTAATAAGAAACGTTTGAATCTCAGTTTTTTCTTTAAAAATAACTTTGCGATGGAAAGGAAAATCGTTTTCTTAAAATTGGCGAAGATATCAACAACTTACGATGTTTTGGAAAAACGCATCGATAATATCTTGTTACGTAATAAATTTAATAATCTTATGGATACTGGGTCCATTATCGGGATTTTATTTTTATTAAATTTTGCGCACATATATCCTTACTCTGATCGGGCCGAGTGCTCGTCAGCGACTGCTATCATTTTCTGATAGTAATCGGTATTATGCAACGACGTCGTACTACTTTCGCCATCTGTTGGTAGAGGTAGGTACCAGGAATTTTAGAAGGTACGCTAAAAATCTCGCGTAGGGGTTCTATGGATTGGTATTCTTGGACCAAACTTAATATTGGCCTGGAATTGTGGTTTAAAAACTACAAATTTAATAATACAAAAATATATAATTTTAAATTTTATTTAAACAAACTTATTTTCATTATATCGACAGTATCGTATCGATAAGTTTTAAAAAACTTGAGTATTAAAGGACGGTTTAAATAAAGTTGCATATTGCAGTAAAAGTTTAAGCGACCTTGTCATTCATGGAATGTCTTCGCCATGGCACTACCAAGTTTATTCTATAAGAAATTTAATTAAGGTTGCCGGATACCTCTTGCTATAGCTTTTCATGTTTGCAATGTACAATAAACGAACTATAAGTTTTAAAATATACGAAGAGAGGTTCAAATCATTTTCAAAATTTTATTTGCTCACTAAGATCCCTTACCTGATAGTCGGGATTTAGCGCCATGTCTTTGGACAGCTGAAATTAGCTTTAATAAAATAAAACTTCTACAATTAAAATCACATTTTTATTGCAGTTGAGAAAAATTTCAGACAAATTTTTGGTTTATATATATATATATATATATATATGTCATTATAAATTTATTTAATTTTATTTTTAGATAAACTTACCGGAATGACAAAAATCACATGCGTCTTAGGACAAAGAAACTATTGGAATCCAGTACGACTATTTTGTGAAGCTTTTTACGGGTTAGTTTTCAAAATCACTGAAAAATAGCACCGAAAAAATAGGTCTATAAACAGAATTTCTAAAACCACTTTTCCTTTTTGCTTTTTTAATGAAACTTATTTTCATCCCTATGTGGTGTTCTTTTTTGACAGCTTGGCAGAACTTTTTAACTCGTAGGTCAAAAGTAATTTTTAACGGAAGAAATCGTTTTATACTCGGGTAGTGCTTTGCCATTGGCCATAGAATATCATGCTCGATTACTGATGCCCTTCAAAATATTGGCTTCCTTGATTTACAATAAAATTGACCTTGGAGACTATTTTGAGACATTGGTAAATCTAAACACACTACTAAATTTCGCTATTTTCCAATAAATAGTGGAAATGTTTTTATTTATTTGGCAGATTCATCAATTTTGAAGCGTTCATTAATTGCATAACCGCTGCAATTGTTGACCAACGACTGTATAATACATTGTTTAAAGTCTAACCTGAAAACGATTCTTGGTAATACCGTTTTAGAGTGGTTCTTCGCCACCAAAATTGATGATTGTTTGCCCAATCTGACGTCTTGCACCAGTATCTCATCAAACACCCAAAAAAGCAGTGGGTTTTTGGATTTTTATTTATAACTTTGCACGAACTGTTAAAATTTATGACGCTTTGTTAGAGACATTGCCTGTTTGCAATTCCGTTTGTGGTTAACGACCATTCTGAGATTTAACAGTAACACCGACTTATGATCCGTTATCGTTGTAGCTCATACCGGACTCCTTTGAAGTACGGATGAATACCGAAAGAAACTTGTCGTTATCGTTATCGTTATTGGAGTAAACTGCGTAGTTTGCCCGGATTGCAGAAGTTGTAATATCAAATTTATTTAAAGGCTTAAAATTTTAATGCCGATAAGTAATTAAAATATCGATTTACTCCCATAGGCTCTGGTGGCGAAAAGATCTCCCTATCGCAGTAATAAAAATCAAATAGTGTTACAAGAAATTAAAAACGGACTTTCTGCACTTACGAGAATTAATTCTAAATCAGTAATTAATTTAGATGTTACAATCTGGACACACTTGCTTTATTCTACTACCAAACCATAACCTTACTTTTTACGTGTTTTGCTTGCTGCTGTAATTGTTTGCATCTACTTTAAAAACAACGAAATCGGCAGAAGTCGTTTGCATATATTTAAATATCGGTTTATGTCTTATGGAGAATAAAGAAGTGAAATACTGATTTTTTCGTTAACTTTAAAATGGGTGAGGCACAGGTCAAAATAAGGTTATGTGTCAGCGCCAGACGCTAGATAAAATTTCTTAAAAGAGGCTGCAAAATCGTCTCTGTCTAAAACTGCTGCCGTAATCGTTATGATTCAATAACGATAACCATGAGGAGGCCAAAAACGTCTGTTATTTTAGAGGTTGCCAAAATGTCTCTATTAAAAACACCACCGCAGTAATTTTAAAAAAGGGTTTTAGTAGCTATTGATAATAATTAAATTTTGACAAGTGGTAGTTAAACGGAATATCCTATATCGTTTAAAGATTACACAAAGATATGAGGTTCTATTATTAACAGCATCTAAAGTCATTTTCATCCGTTTTGATGTTCTTTATTCATTCCATATCTATTATTCTTAATAATTTCTATTATTTTTCTTGATGTTGTGTTTAGGAATGGGCGCTTGATACCCACAGCGAGGGCGGTGTAAGCATGTGTAAACAACTTTTGAATGGAACCATATCGAAGTATCTAAGAAGCTACTGCAAGAAAAAAACATCGGGTGAATACACACCCCAGATATAAATAATAGCTTTGTTCATGGGTCTAGTAATGAACCGTTCTGAACCAGAACCAACTGATTTAGAATTGTTTAAAGCGCATATCTAGTTATTTGTGGTTCAGGTTTTGTTACCATGAATGATTTTTTGAAAAGCTGGGGATGTATTCTGTACCTAGCCTTTATAGTTGGGATTTTCATGAATTAAATTGGATACTATACAAAAAAAATTAAATTTATTTAAACAAAAAGGTAAATTCATTTATGCTGTCGAGATGCCCTCGAGGTCTTTCTGGCGAAAGACGAGGTCTAAGCTCACTCTCGTTTTTAACGCCGTATGTGGTGAGAAAACTAAAAGATAGATTCACTTAACAAATGGTAAAATCTTGCCCGGTGTCTATATTTTTAATTCAAACTATTTTATTTATTTTATTGCATACATACATTCGCCGCGGATTTACAATTAAAAATCCTTTGTTTGCCACTTCCGGCTCGGAAGATCACCAATAACAAAAAATATTAGAGTATATTAACCCGCACATAAAAAATTAGCTAAAAACAAGTAAACTGTAATACAACGGTTTATTTCTGGCACTTTTCAAAGGCGAAAACAGCTGACCATGTCGACAGTGCATAAAATTCCAGGGAACTGAACTTTTGGTTTCAAGCAAAAATCCCAGGACTGCTAATCAGGTTGCAGACGGTAGCAACGATTCCGGCAACCCGCGGGAACGCTTACTGCGCATGCGAGATAGTCCCAGAACCGGTTCCAAGATCTGAACCCATGAACAAAAACTAATTTTAATGAGCAAAAATATAAATACTTGGGATCAAAGGAACCAAGAAAAGCCCTAATTTAATTTAAGTTAGGTGTTTGTGTATTTTTGGTTATACAAGAGGTGTTTCAAAAGAAAGATCACCGGAAGAATATCTTTATTGCATCAAGGAAAGGTGTTCTATAAGAAATTTTTATTTTCATATAGTATTTATAGTATATTAGCCGTTTAAAAATGTGTTTTTGTAGTACGGGTTCTATTATTATCCTTGCAACAAGCATTAATTTAGCGGTTACATAAAAATATAATGCAGTTAATTTTACAAATCCTCTTTAATTTGATAAATTTGTTTGAGTAAGGTGGTTTAATTATTTTTAAAAATAATAAATCAATATTAATAAGTTGTATCATAAATATCAAAAATAAAAAAATAAAAATAAAAATAAAATATCAGGAATCTAAAGACCATTAACCTTAATAGAAGATATCATTTCAGGAAATAACCTTAAATGGCTTGCATTGTATCTGTGTACCCGCAGCTTCCAAAAGCTTGGATTTCTTCCAAGAGCCCAAAAGTTTTCTCCTTCTAATTTATCGCTTTTGGTATATGTCCCAAATTCGACCCTCTCTGAATATTATTCTATGCATGTCTGAGGTGGCTGTCTACAACCCTCAGCATTCGCAGTGCATTCAAAGAAGGGCTGTTAGTCTTATTAAACCGATCCTTTACTTGCTCGAGAAATTCCTTCCGCCCGCCCATCGTCCCGAGCTGTGGAGATCTATCGCTCTTCTAGATGCACACCATGGCTTCTTAATAGACAATTATTCGGCTTATGGTCCTTCTCTTGCCATCCCAACAGAAGAGGTTCGTGGTGCCCGCGCGTATGCATCCTATACAGTTCATTGGACAGGCCCCGAACTACGACCAGTTAGTTTGTCTTTTATCCTAGGTTTCTAGACTAGTTTAAAGTCCCGTGTTATCAAACTTCACCTCCCCACCCTGCTTCAGGAGCTCCCGGAGTACGTTATTATTTAGTCTTTTCCTTCATTGGATTGTCTAAAGATAAAAAAAAATAAGAGACCAATGCTTTTGTTAAGCATTACTTTTAGATTCAAAATTAACTGGTAAATTTAATATTTTTGTTATATTTTTAGAAATAAAGATTCTCTTTACTCACAAACAGAGCCCTTTGTTATTTTACGGCCTATCATTAACTTTTTCATCAAATCTTCTCCCAGTACCTTTAGATCATGCCTGGCTTTTACCATGAAAATATGTTTTGACCGTACTAAAAGTTTCTATTTGTTGCTGAATGAATACACTGTATGCCTATTTACTTGCAAAGGCTTGAACCATGAGCCGAACCGATTTTTGTGGCGCGTCCGCTTTCAACTCAAAAGAAAATAAGTAAGTAAGGCTGGTTTTCTTTAAAAGAATCGGCGGGTGTATTTTCGACCAGAACCCCCTCTACCTGCATAAGGAAAAAGGTCTGATAAGGAAAAGTACATTTTTTTCGACCATAAGGATCTCCGGGCCATGGAATAGTTTGTGATCAGATTTACCTAATTATTGTTAAATTAAATATCTCAATACCCCAATGATGAATAAAAGGCCCTGACAAAAGTACGCCATAAAAACTAATGTAATAACATCAAATCTACCTTATCCTCACATTATTTCGTTTGCAACAAACGCATAAAGTCGAATATTTTCTACTGAAGACAGAGTATAAGTGGGGGTCATGGTTAGTTCTGGTTAGTTAAGAGTTTTTTTTCTATAATTCCTTAATTAAACCTGAGACTAATACCCACTTTATAAAAACCACCAAAGAAGTGTTTCAAGTCTTTCTTTTGTTCATTCATAAATAGAATCAGACCGGGCAAGAGTCTGTCCCAGCAGTTAATTCGAATTATTTTTCATATTCATAAACGCCTGGATTCTTTTGGTCGAAAATACGTATAAGATAACTTGAACCCTTTTACCTCTGGTCTAAATTAAATGTGTTTTTAAGTATCTGCTCCAAACTTGGTCGAAAATTCATACGCCCAAAAAAATAAGTATGGCATAAATTTTAAATTACACTGTATGTAAACAGCACCTTCCGGCGTCAGTTGTAATTAAAAATAAACAATAGATGATTACCACAGTGACGTGACGTAAAACAGAAATTTTACTTAGAAACTTCATAACCACAAAATAACTTAATTACCTCATCAAATAACTTTCTTTAAAGAGATACGTATCTATGTTGTTTACAGTATTTCAATTCTATTCCATATTTTACAGTTCTATGAAACACGGTATTAACACAAAAAAACTGCTGTATAGTTTATGTTAATGAAGATAAAAATAGCTCTATTTACGCGAAATTTCGTTATAACCTTTCTCTTTAGCTATTTAAATTTTTGTTGAAAATTGTGGTTTATATTATAATATAAATGGTCTTTAACATATGGGTAACTAGGTAGCACTTGCACTGTCGAAAATAAAAAATGAGTTTCAACCGCAGAAATACATGGTCCGAAAATAATAGCATTGCCGAGGTCGCGGTTTGTAGCGTGTATACCCATAAAATATTTTATGACATGTATATATTAAATCCTTTATTTTGAAAACCATAATTGTTTAAAAAGTACGGGGTTATTCATTTTAAAGTAAGGGTCTTATTTTTGAACTGCGAACTGCTGAAAGAATGCAGGCGTTTATGAATATGAAAATAATTCGAATTAACTTCTGGGACAGACTCTTGCCCGGTCTGATTCTATTTATGAATGAACAAAAGAAGACTTGAAACAATTCTTTGGTGGTTTTATAAAGTGGGTATTAGTCTCAGGCTTAATTAAGGAATTATAGAAAAAACTCTTAACTAACCAGAACTCAAAGTCGGTCTATATAGGGTCACGACATTCGGTCATATTGCTTTGACGTGTTATGACATCACATCTCCCATTTTTCGGCCATGTTGTTCAGTGCCGGAGATATACAGTTTATTGTATTAGTAGAACAACCGTTTACACAACAGTTATTAATTATTATTAAGTTGTAAATTCTTTTTACTTTAAATAAAAACATTTGGAATTACATCTTTCAACAAATATCACTTCCAAAACACTGCAAAATGAAATGCGCAAATTCTAGACGCCACTGGATTGATCATCAGCTTTGATTTTACCCAGTCTTGCCAACTTTTCTCCGTGAAGTGCCCTTCCTTGCGTCCCCGACCTCGAACCGCCTAAAAGTTAAGGATATGTCGCAACCTTATAAATATAAACTAACCTTGACCAGAACTAACCATGACCCCCACTTATACTCTGTCTTCAGTAGAAAATTATCGACTTTGTGCGTCGGTTGCAAACGAAATAATGTGAGGATAAGGTAGATTTGATGTTATTATATTAGTTTTTAAGGCGTATTTTTGTCAGGGCTTTTTATTCATCATTGGGGTATTAGATATTTAATTTAATAATAATTAGGTAAATCTGATCATAAACATTCCATGGCCCGGAGATCCTTGGTCGAAAATGTACTTTTCCTTATCAGACCTTTTTTCATATGCAGGTAGAGGGGTTCTGGTCGAAAATACACCCGCCGATTCTTTTAAAGAAAACCAGCCTTACTTACTTATTTTTGAGTTGAAAGCGGACGCGCCACAAAATCGGTTCGCCTTATGGTTCAAGCCTTTGCAGTAATAGGTATACAGTGTAGTCCATTTGTGCAACAAATAGAAAACTTTTTTAGCAATTTGTCAAAAAAATATATTTTTCATAAAAGTTGTGGCATGATCTTAAAGTGTACTGGGAGTAGTTAGTTTTATTAAAAGTTAACAGAGTAGGTCAAAATAACAAAAATTTGCTTAGGAGTAAAGTACCCTTATTTCTAAAAATATAACAAAATATTAAATTTAACAGTTAATTTGAATTAAAAGTAATGCTTAAATAACAAAGTAATGGTCTCTTATTTTTTTTTATCTTTAGACAATCCACGAAGGCTGAAAGACTAAATACTAACGTACCGTGGGAGTCTTAAGCAGGGTAAGAGGAAGTTTGTTAACACGGGACTTAAAAAACTAGTCTAGAAACTCTAGGGATAAAAAGAACGAACGAAATGGGAAGTTCGGGGCCTGTCCAATTGAACTGTATAGGGATGCATACGCGCGGCACCACGAATTTCTCTGTTGGGAGCTGCAAGAGAAGGGACTATACTGAATAATTCGTCGGAGCAGAAGCCATAAAAGTATCTATAGAAGAGCGATAGATCTCCCACAGCTCGACGATGGGCAAGGGAAGGAAGTCTTTGAGTAAGTAAAGGATCATTAATAAGACGAACAGCCCTTCTTTGAATGGCATCAAGAATGCTGAGGGTTGTAGGGGATGCCATTCCCCAGACATGAGAACAATATTCCAGAGAGGGTCGAATTTGGGACATATACAAAGTGTATAAATTAGAAGGAGAAAAATACTTTTTGGCTCGGAAAAGAAATCCAAGCTTTTTGAAGCCGCGGCGGCTATAGATACAATGTGTGTATGCCATTTAAGGTTATTCTCAAATGTGACGCCCACAAGGTTAAATGTATCTTTAGATTCTGATATTTTATTTTTATTTTTTATTTTTTTTTTATTTTTGATATTTATGATACAACTTATTAATATTCTGATTTATTATTTCTTAAAATAAATTAAAACCACCTTTTACTCCTAAACAAATTTTATCAAATTAAAGAGGATTTGTAAAATTTAACTGTATTTATATTTTTTTATGTAACCGCTAAATTCACGTTTGTTGCAAGGATACTTAATAGAACCCTAAAATTTTACAAATATACTTTTAAAACGGCTAATATACTATAAATACTATGTGAAAATAAAAATTTCTTATAGAACAATCTTCCCTTTATTTTAAATAAGATATTTCTTCCTAGGATCTTCTTTTTGAAACACCCTGTATAAACTGTAAAAATACAACAATTTAACTTAAATAAAATTAGGTTTTCTGTCTTGATCCCAAGTATTTCTTATTTTTGTTTCGATTAAAATTAGCTTTGTTCGCGGGTTCGATTCTGAACCGGTTCTGGGACTATTCGCATGCGCAGTATGTTCGCGGGTTACAATGGAATCAGTTCGTTACCGGTTCGTAACCTGATTAGCAGTCCTGGGATTTTTGTTGGAACTAAAAGTTCAGTTCGGAATTTTATGCGCATTGTCGACATGGTCAGCTGTTTTCTGTTTTTGTGGTACAGAAATAAACCGTTGTATTACAGTTTACTTGTTTTTGCCACTTTTTATGCGGGTTAATATACCTTGAATATTTTTTTATATTTTTGTGATTCTGAGCGTATATAAACAAAGGATTTTTAATTGTAATCCGTATGAATGTATGTATGCAATAAAATAAATAAAGAATTAATTAAAAAATATAGACAATATTACAAGATTTTACCATTACTTGTTGTTTGAATTTTATCTTTAGTTAAATACACATACTTATGTTAAAAACGAGAGGAGGCAGGGAATCCCTCGTCTTTCGCCGAAAGACCTCGAGTGGCATTCGACAGTATAACAATTTACCTTTTTGTTTAAATTTAATTTTTTTTTGTATAGTATCCAATTTAACCATGAAAAATCCTAACCATAAGGCTAGGTTAGAATACATCCTCAGCTGTATAGAAAATCATTCGCGGTAAATAAAAATTCCGAACTAATAAATAACTAGACATGCGCTTTAAAACAATTCTAAATCAGTTCGGTTCTGGTTCAGAATCGGTTCATTACTAGACCCGCGAACAAAGCTATTATTTATATCTGGGTGTGTATTCTTACCTGGATGTTTTTCTTGCAGAAGCCTTTAGATACTTCGATAAGGGTTCCATTCAAAAGTTGTTTACGCCACACCGCCTCGCTGTGGGCATCGGGCAAGTCTATTCTTCCTAAACACAACAAAGAAAAAAATAATAGAAAATTATTAAAGAATAATAGATATGGAATGGAATAAGAACATCAAAACGGATGAAAAATGACTTTAGATGCAATAATAAGAACCTCATATCTTTGTAATCTTTAAACGATATAGGATATTCCGTTTAACTACTACTTATTAAAAATTTAATTATTACCAATAGTTGCTACTAAAACCCTTTAAAATTATTTTAAGGGTGTTTTTAATAGAGACATTTTGCACCTCTTAAAATAACAGACGTTTTTTGGCCTCCTTATGGTTATCGTTATTAAACATAACGATTACAGCAGCAGTTTTAGACAGAGATTTTGCAGCCTCTTTTAAGAAATTTATCTTGCATCTGCGCTTTCGACACATAACCTTATTTTTGACTGTGGCTCACCCATTTTAAAGTTAACGAAAAATCAGTATTTACTTTTATTCTTCATAAGACATAAATTCATATTTAAATATATGCAAACACTTCTGTTGATTTCGTTTTTTAAAGTAGATGCAAACAATACAGTATAAGCAAAACACAAAAAGTAAGGTTAGGTTTGGTAGTAGAATAAAAAGCAAGTGTACCAGATTGTAACATCTAAATTAATTACTAATTTAGAATATCCGTAAAAGTGCAAGTCCGTTTTAATTTCTTAACACTATTTGATTTTTATTACTGCTATAGATTTTTCGCTAATTGGAGCCTAGGTATAAATGATATTTTAATTAATACGGCATTAAAATTTTAACCTTTTAAATAATTGATATTAAAATTTCTGCAATCCGGCAACCACGCAGTTTAACAATAACGATAACGATAACGATAAGCTCTTCGGTATTCATCCGTAATTAAAGGAGTCCGGTATGGTTAATAACGATAACGGATCATGTTTGCGTTACTGCGCAATCTCAGAATAACGTTAACCACAACGGAATTGCAAAATAAGGGGTGCAAAATGTCTCTAATGTTGGGTTATAAATTTTAACAGTTCGTGAAAGTTATAAATAAAAATCCAAAAATTTAATTAAGTTTTTTGGGTGTTTTGTTTATATACCGGGTGGTACATCGCCAGATTGGCAACAATCATCAATTTTAGGCGAAGAACCAATTCTAAAACGGTATTTACCAATCGGTTATGTTGACTTTTAAACAATGTATTATACGTCAAAGTTGTCACCAATTATTACAGCGGTTATAATTGGCTGAACGCCTAAAATTGATGAATTTTACAAATAAATAAAAATGATTTAATTGGCTTATTGGAAAATAGCGAAATTTAGTGTGTAAGCTGATTTTACCAATGTCTTCAAAATAGTCTCATACAATTTTGTTGTAAAATCAAGGGAAGCCAATATTTGAAGGCATCAAAATTTATATGGATATTCTATGGCCAGTCTGGCAAAGCACTACCCGGTATAAACGATTTTTGTTAAAATTACTTTAATCTACGAGTTAAAAGTTCTACAAGCTGTCAAAAAAGAACACCATATAGGGATGAAAAATAAGTTTCATTAAAAAAGCAAAAAAGGAAGTGGTTTTAGAAATTTGTTTATAGACCTATTTTCAAAAGTATTTTTCAGTGATTTTTGAAAACTAACCTGCAAAAGCTTCACAAAATAGTCGCATCGGATCTCCAATAAATACTTCTTTGTCCTGGGAGACGTATGTGATTTTGGGGTCATCTGGTAGTTTATCTAAAATAAAATTAAATAAATTTATAAATTTAATATATATATATATATATATATATATATAAACCAAAATTTGTCTGAAATTTTTTCCTCAACTGCAATAAAAATGTGATTTTTAATTGCAGAAGTTTTATTTATTAAAGCCATAATTTCAGCTGTCCAAAGACATGGCGCTAAATCCTGACTATCAGGTGGATCTAGTGAGAATAAAATTTTGAAAATGATTTGAACCTCTTCGTATATTTTAAAACTTTATAGTTCGTTTATTGCGCATTGTAAAAAAACATGAAAAAAGTTATAAAGAGTATCCGGTAACTTTACTAAATTTCTTATAAAAATATGAAGAAACTTTTTAAAAGTAACGTATAAGATATTCCATGAAATGATAGTCGTTATAAACTTTACGTAATATAACTTTATTTTAAACCGTCTTTAATACTCATATAAAGTTTTTAAACTATCGATACGATACTAACGATATAATGAAAATAAGTTTGTTTAAATAAAATTTAAAATTATATATTTTTTGTATTATTAAATTTGTAGTTTTTTAAACTAATAAATTTGAAATAATATTAAGTTTGGTCCAAGAATACCAATCCATAGAACCCCACAAGTGAGATTTCAGCGTACCCTAAAATTTTTTGGTACCTACCCTGACCAACAGATGGCGAAAGTAGTACGACGTCGCTTTGCTAATACGATTACCATCAGAAAATGATAGCAGTCGCTGACGAGCACTCGGCCCGATCAGAGTAAGGATATATGCAAAATTTAATAAAAATAAAATCCCCGATAAATGGTAGTATTCATAAGATTATTAAATTTATGATTCCAGAATAGGATATATCGATGGGTTTTTGACAAAACATCGTAAGCGACATTCGTCAGTTTTACGGAAAACGTTTTTTTTTATTGGCTTTATTTCAGATGAAGATATGTTCTTTATGGGTTCGGCGGTTCATTTAATTAATGGTAGTTATTTGGGTACACGCCAAAAAATAAATTAAAAGTACCAAAAAAATAAAGCAAGTAATTAGAGAACTAAAAATCGACGTTTTGGTGGCAAGTCTGCCACCGTTGTCAAGATAAATTGAATAAAAATAAAAATTTAAAAATTAACTATTATTTAGGTTTAGAATTTTAAAATTTTTAGCTTTTTTTTAGGAGATTCTGAAAATTTTGACATTAAATGTTAAATATGTTTGTTTTGTAATTCAAATTAAGAAGAAATCTAAAATAAAAACATTTAGATCTCGGTTTTTCTTTAAAAATAACGCGATGGAAAGAAAAAATCGTTTTCCGTAAAATTGGCGAATGTCGCTTACGATGTTTTGGAAAAACGCATCGATATATCTTATTCCAAAATAATAAATTTAATAATCTTATGGATACTGGGTCCATTTATCGGGGATTTTATTTTTATTAAATTTTGCGTATATCTTCACTCTAACTGATCGGGCCGACTGCTCGTCAGCGACTGCTATCAATTTCTGATGGTAATCGTATTAGCAAGGCGACATCGTACTACTTTCGCCATCTGTTGGTCAGGGTAGGTACTAAAATTTTTAGGTTACACTGAAATCTCACTTGTGGAGTTCTATGGATTGGTATTCTTTGGTTTGGTATTTGCGCAAATTTGATAAAAAAACATGCAAACTCGTTCGTTAAAATAATATCAGAGTTATGTATCAAAATATTTTTGCTCTATTTTTCTTCGTGTATATTCAGTTGCCTTTAGTGGGATAACTCAGAGATCTTTGTGATTCCCAAACATAAGCTTTAAATTTTGTTACAACCATAAGATAAATGTCTCAATAGCTGTATTTTTCAGCGCTGGATTTAAGTAACCCACTTTTAGGCCATGACTACACCCATAACAAAGTGTTAAAACGTAAGAAAGGATGTAGTACATTTAATGTATGGGTTCTTTGTTCATTTTTAATAAAATATAGCAATATATTATTGGATATTGTACACTTAGAAACTAGTCCCATCAGTTGTTCCCCTCAACTCAAAAACTTTTCGCAAAGTTTGAAAGCCAGTCTTTTTCGTGTATTATGTATCTGTCACAAAACCTACACCGTTCATTCTCAGTCTTTCCAATCTTTTTAGAGTGATAACTCAGAGGGCCTTGCCCTGTTAGTGACTATCCTGAATTCGTTATTTTAAAGCTCAAATAGCTTTTTGATATACTTAGACGATTGTGAGATAAACATCTTTAACTCTCTTTGGCCTCTAAAACGTCATCCTTTTGGCCTATTTCCTATTTCCCATAGATTTCTTCTATGGGACCTTTGATTATATCGCAAAACGTTTCTAATTCGTAGAAAGAAGCCTGTGAAACCACTTTGGCTACTTATTAATTAATGTATGCTTTTGTATACTCTGATAATTCTTATAAATAATAGAATTAATAGATTTCTTCTTACTTCTTCCAATTAATTTAACGGTAAAGTAACGTCACGCAAAACAGGTGCTTCAAAATCTCCTTAAAATATATATTAAACTTACACGTGTATACTCAAGACCCAAATGCAAATTCTACAAAGACTTAAATTATATAACCGTCTTTTATAACCCTGCTCAAATAACTGGAGTATAATTTCGAGAACGAAAAGAAAGACTTTTCTCTAGTTCAAAAGTTATTTTAATTACTTTTCGACTTGAAATAATCCCGGAAAGTCTCTAGAATGTTGCTATGAACATAATACCCACGTATTTCCGGTAAAATCGGTAGAATAAAAGTGGCTTATTACCGAGAAAGGAGGACGTATTTTTTGTAATTTTGCCGTTGAAATACGCCTTGTGCAATACCGTAATACCCAGTGTTGGACTGAGCCCCTGAGAAAATGCACGGGAAGAAAATCTAGTAAAAGTAATAAAGATGATGCAATGAAAAAAGTATGCATTATAGAAACATGCATTTTTCAATTAAAAAAATTAAACGGTAAAAGAATTAAAAACAAAAGATGAGGTAATTTTTGTATACACATTGACTTCTGTTAAATACATTTCATGTTTATACAGAGATTTTTATAACTTTTTTGGTAATTGTCTAGAAAGTGGGAGCAACTCCGATTTTGAAGAAATTTGGCATATGAGGGTTTTTAGGGCGCTGATCACAAATCCTAATAGCTATTTATGTATCAAGGGTGTTACTAGGACTATAATCGCCCTGAAGGTCGAAATAGCTAGATTTCGACCTAATGGGCATTATAGTCCAGTAAAGCCTGTGGTGCATACAATGCTTTATGTTTTACCCAAAAAGAGTTTTTCAATGACTAATTACATTATTTATTCGCAATATAAAAAATAAGATGCACCTGTACCTGTATACGTAAGTAGATAATGACTGGTGTTAAGTGTGACTTTGATGTTTCTATCAGTTAGTCAGTTGGCATTTTTATTTAACGATTTGCTCAAAATGGAAGAAATTCCACAAAATATAAGAGAAAAGGCCATAAAAGCGACCGAAAACCTTTTGCCAGTTAAATCAAGTCAACAGTATGATCGGGAGTATGGCATATTTGGTATTTAGAAAGATGCGAACGCAATTCTTCAAATAACCGAAACCGTTTTAATGGCATATTTTCAGGAACTGGTAAGTTATTGATTTTATTTTAATACATATGTTTGTATAAACTTGATCTTTACTGTGAGAGAAATAAAATTGGATAAGCAATAAAATTTCCATATTAGTGATTAGGCATTATAAGCGGGCATTATCATAATGCCCGCTTATAATGCCCTAGGTGTGATAGCAGCTATTATTGCTACCATAACATATTCCGTTTCTAAGGTATTATATCAATATAGATGGGTAAAACATAAAGATTTTTTTTTCGGAAACGTTTCGTTCCCGAGATATCGTATTCGCCCCCTGTGCGCACTAAGCTCGAACTCTGGCAGTGCAGTGTAAATTTTCATATTCACTCAGAAGGGTTCTTTTGTTGAGCAATAAATATGCGTGTTTAATGAATTTGCCCGCACTCTGACCGATCAGTTATCGTATTCACGGTGCTGGTATTACATTCCGGAGTAATTCGAGCTTTTTGGAACCGTTGTTGTGGGAACTGAACGAGCTCGGTGACAATGCTCATTTTCTCGGTTCGCTTCTTGCTCTTGCAAAAAGTAAACTGGCACCGAGCTGGTTCGAATTTTAAGTGAACTGGTGCAGAGCGAAATTAGAATTGCTCGCTCCAAGTGTCTGTTTCATGAATTTACTTTTGCGTAAATCTCTAATTTGGTCATGGAACACTATTTAAAATATAATATTTCATACATAACTCCGTTTTGTTGATTTTGTCAAAAACTACGGTTTGCAGATCACCTTCTCAATAGCAATTTTTTAAATAAAATCCACAATGACAAACACAAAAACACTATACACAACTTGTTGACTTTCAAATTATTTATGCTCCCATGGTATTCGTCAAAAAAAACAAAATATTAGAAAAATAAAACAGCAAGCAAAATATAGTTGTCGTTGCTTAGTTTTTTTGTTATCAGGGGGCCCAATTCTCAAAATATGACAGCCAAATGTCAAGAGTGCCCCGTTAGGGTTCAAAAAGTTTGTAATGAGGGCGCTGACGCAATACGTCGTTGCTTAGTTTTTCTTATCAAGGGTCCAATCCTCAAAATATGACAGCCAAATGTCAGAGTGCTCCGTTAGGGTTCAAAAAGTTTGCAATGAGGGCGCTGACGCAATACGTCGTTGCTTAGTTTTTCTTATCAAGGGCCCAATCCTCAAAATATGACAGCCAAATGTCAGAGTGCTCCGTTAGGGTTCAAAAAGTTTGCAATGAGGGCGCTGACGCAAAGGCGCCGTTGCTTAGTTTTTGTTATCAGGGGCTTAATTCTCAAAATATGTAGCATTCACTTTTACTGAATTTGTTAGCTATCGAATGCTACGTATATTTTCAAATACTACATATGGGTTTGGATAGTTTGAATAAATATTTTGTTTTTCATTTAGATATTTAATGTATAATAGATGTAATAATAAGTTAATACCTACTTGCCTCAGTATAAATAAGTAAAAACAAAAAGCAGACGGTCTAAGGGTTTTGTTATTTTTCATTTCATATTGTTTTGGTTATTGGTTAAGTAATTTCTGTGTTTCGATACCCTTGTTAACAATACATCTGGATTGTATGTTTAGTCATAATTTTTATTAAATAGGGCTCCAAGAAGTTCTTTTCTGGGGTTTCATGTCACAAATGTAAACAAACTTATGATTATCTTAGCTGTCAGATTTGAGGTTATATTGTTCCGTCTTTCTAATTCAATTGTCTGGACAATTGCCGTGTAGCAACGCCATTAAGAAAGAAGTATCGAATATTTTACTTTAAAAATCTAACCCATTTGCCCTAATGTCAAAATTTCGAACTTTCAAGGTCCTCTCGAAGGCCGTTGAGACACTTGTTGAATGACATGGTCTTTTCCTGCCCGACTCTAAAGCGGCGAGGAAGTCGCTGGCAGTCCTTTTCTTTTTTTTTTTTTTTGCCCAAAACCCCTAAATGATTTGAAGAAGGGTTGGACGTTTTGGAAGGGTGATTTTAATTCTTTATGGTAAGTTGATTCGTTTTCTTTCGAAAATCACCAGGGTTTAAAAACCATGTGTCTAATTTTTTTAGGATCTGTAAAAAGGATTGGGATTCACCTTTTACGCCGTAGAATTTGGTTATTTTTTTATCATCAATGAGACAGTTTCACCAATGAGGTATGTAAACTTTATTAAAAATTTAATTATTTAACAAAATAAGTAATGCGGGCATTTCTTCTTTTTAGGGTTTTATTTAAGTTTCCAGTTTAAATCTCAAGTTTAAATATGAGGCTTTTTCTTCAATTGATAAATTTTTTTATCAACCAATGGGTGTTGGTTTTGGACGTTTTCTTCAGTCGATTTTTGATGTATGCTGACCGTTTTTATTTAAACTAATCCTTGCTGGTTTAGTCCAGAGCTGTATATAGTTGTACATAAGCAGAGATGAGATATCCAAGAAGTCAACTTTAGTTTTGAGAGAACAAGACAACGAGGGATAACCGATCAGGCCAGATTTTTACATTACTATAATATTGTTTATAATTAACATACCTATTTTCTTAAATAACTATTTCAAATTCTTTTATTAATAAAAAAAAAAAGAGAGACTCTCAATTTACATTATAAACATAAATTATAACAACTTTTGTGATGCCTTCTCGGTAATTTTTTTATTTCACTGTATAAAAGTCTCCCATGCGCCAAGGTTCTAGAACACTTCGCTAGTAGGGACCCCTTTTAATTAAAGCTAATTTTAAACTTGAAATTGCCAAGAGTGGCTAGGTACTATTATTTTTTTATTCCTTTTTATAACCTCGTGTAAAACGTTCTCATATTTTTTATTGTACAAAATTAAGTATAAATAACTATTTTTAATTTATTTAAAACCTATACAGGGTTCAATTAAAATAAAAGATTTAGTGGTTTTGGATAACCCCTTTGTTTTATTCCTGTCCCAAAGTTGTTTTGGTGGTGCAGGTGCAGCGGCAGGTGGTGGTAGG